>OX596203.1:8822474-9036531 GCA_951394215.1 Glyphodes perspectalis
CCAATTTAAAATAAAATTGAATTTTGAGACAATTATAAAATTAATCCTATTACAGTTATAAAATTAATTATTAGTTTAAAAAATACTTGTTTAGGTACTTTGTTAAGTTGCAATATATTTACAGTTATTGTATATGTTGCAGTATATTTAGTTACAGTGATAATGTCAAATACCCGATTCACAACTTATTGAACCATTCTTAACTTTTACATTCTTTCAAATATATTTTTTAATTATGTGCATGTAAAAATATAAATACAAGAAATCTACATCCAAAAGACACTGTGAATACACACATGTTAATAATTTCTAATTTTGTAAATAAACGATGATTGAAGTACATTATGACTTTTTTTTATAAAAACGTCCTATAATAATGTTAATGAGAAATGAGATCTTAAATTTAAACTATTATTATTATTACATAATTAACTCACAATTATATCTAATGTTACACACAACTTATTTATTTTATAGTCCAGATTCTTTACCAACAGAATGGCTTTGGAAAGTCGTTAACATTCCAGTGGTGGTCTGTGAAGAAGATGACATTTAAACATGATTTTCAACTAGTGTTATGATGAATCTTCATCGAAAGGGTTGGTGCTTACCTGTGGCCCCCGCTGGTCATCGTCGGGGTAAGTGTAGACGCTGTTGTGGGCGCCGCTCACCGTGGGCAGCCCTACGGTGTTCATGGGCGATATTATGACGTTGTTGTAAGGGTTCTTAGCCGCTTCTTTCAAAGAGTTTCTTTTAATGACTGTGGTGTACGTAGGCGCGGTTTTGGCGGGCATGTCTTTTATTCGCGTCCCCGCGCGGTATGTGCCGTACTCATCCGGCGGGGGAGGAAGCGAGAACCCGTCTGATGTCTGCGTAATTTCAGACGTTTCATCGCTAAGTTCTTTCGCTAATTTGTGCCGCATTTTTCTTGGCATCGTATAGAACGTGTTCATCTGAAATGTAAGTAAATATTTTTGAGGAAGTTAATTAATTAATGTCCTAACTGATATCGGTCACGGCGGCCAATCTCAACGAGGATTAGCCATCTGCGCAGGAGATATTATAATGCACATAGTCCGGTGACACGGCAATTCGACATGACCGATGAGAGGTCAGGCACAGGATCATCGGCTAACGTGCTTTCCGAGACACGTGGGTGATTAAACCGCCAACTTCCTGACTTCGGACTGTTACTGAGTAATTTTAATATTGAAATAACCAGCCACAAATTCTTGGCCCGATCCAGGATTTGAACCCGGGACCTCCGGGATTTCCTTTCTATATCGATAATTTTAAAATCAATTACGTCTTGTAAATTAGCCAGGGGAGAAGATTTGACTAGTTCAAACTATATTTAACAAAAATGAAAATGAGAATGTAAATAAGGTTCGCTATGCAGATGTTTATATGGTATGTCTACGCGGGTTTTTAAGTATTTGTATAGATATATATAAATACTGCTCTTATTAAATCAAAATCTTACTGGTCTAGGTGCGTTGTAATTGACTTCAGGCGGCAAGTGCATGACCAGATGGTCGCAGAGCATGTCCATGTCCCGTTTCTTGTTGATGTTCTGCAGCGAGTGCACGCGGCAACCGGCCGCGTGGCGCGGCGCGTCGCCGTACTTGCCCGGCTCGGGCTCGGCGAAGTCGTTCATGTACCGCGCCGAGTGGAACGAGCTCGTCCGCCGCACGTCGAAGTTCCTCGACGGGTAGCGCGACACTGCGCGCCGGAACGAGTCGCGTCGGACGTTGCAGTCGCTGCCGTCGTCGCTGCCGTGATATGTTTCGCAGTTCGATTCTGGAATGTAGATTCGCACCGGTTTAAGGGTTGAATCGATACTAACAAGTAGAAGTGATAAAACCGTCATGTTATGTTTATTACAATGGGTCTCCATTTTTAGAAACGCGACCAAGTGGATTACTTAACTGTCGAGCGTTACTTTAATTATTTGGCTCTCCACTGCCTCAGAAGAGGTCCTCAAATAGTCTGTGTGCGCACCATCAGTGTTGTAGGCGCAGAGCGGTGGGTCGGGCGCGGGCGGCAGGTCGGCGCGGCTCGCGCGCTCGTGTGCACACAGCACTAGTCCGCACGCCGCTAATGCGAGCAGCGCCACGCCTCCGCACAGCGCCAGCGCTAGGGTCGTCAGGTTCGGGATCACGCCCGCCATTAGCTCTGTAACCAGTGGCAGATTAGCCATATAACAGTTGATTGAAGCAAATGCCACGGGCCCTGCGCTTTGGGAGCTCCGCGTAATTTTTGTAAAGGAGAACCCAATATCAGCAGGATTATTTTGGTCTATAGAAATTTATTAATCAGTTGACAAATTATATCTTGTAATCCATTCTAGGTTAAAGTTCGTACTTGAGGATTCCGAACTTGATTGCAGACTTGCAGATTTTATTACCTGGTCTCTCAGTATTGACATCTTCCATAGCAATTTCGACTGCGTTACTTTCGCCTTTGTCATTGAAAGCTATGACTACCAATTTGTACTCATCCTCGCTTGGTAGTGTTGTTTTAAATGATGGTTCCTCTACTTTCGTTATAGATTCTACGTCTTCGAAATATTTATCTTTGTTTATCTTCTTCACGATTAACTTGAATTGCTATAACATATAAAAGTGTTTATTAGTAGGTACATTTAACAATATAGCACTCAAAGCGGTAGTGTAGGTTTAAAGGTATACGCTCCCAATTTTATGCTGCATGTGAGTTGTTAAAATGTTGTATTGCGATGGTGTGAATCTTACAGGTTAAATCATATTATTATTACATTTGAATAATCAAACCCCAAACGAGGACAATATATAAATAAAACGCATTATTTATGTGTCAAAAGTAATAATCTCAACGCTGTGCTTGCTGTCTTAACTTCTACTCCATCATGTTCACCATTTTTACTGTTCATGTTAAAATTACCTGAGGCAGTCCACCATCATAGCCCTTTTCGCAAGTGACCGTTATGTCCGCATCGTCCCGACTGGCGACGCAGCCCGTCGGCGTGCGAGGTGCGGTCTCGTCGGTGATCAAAGATTTACACGGCGTGTGGGGCAGCCCGCTACTTGGGACATCATTCAGGCCCCAGCAGAATATTGTAGCTGGAATCGTAAAAGTCCAATTATTACAAGCTATCGAGTTAAGTTAAAGCTTAATTATTTGACTAAAGGCTCTTCAAGGTTGTTCTTACTTAAAGCATATAGGTATACATTTCTAGTCAGGATAAACTTATAATATAACTAAAGTAGCACAGTACGATCAATCAAAAGAAGTCCAGAAGGGAAATTGTCAAAATTAAAAAAAAGTTTTTGGTATCGTTTGGGTATTTGTACCTAGCAATGCAATTTCTTTTAAAAATAGTTAATATAGATATTTAACGGTGTTAAATCTTATCGAGATTTTATATTATCTTATCAAATTTGATCAGATCAGCAAATCTCATGTCAAGTCATGAGCAAGTGCCGAGTATATTCTTAATCGTATCTTTTGATCTGACATTGCCATAGTATTCGGAGACCGTAGGTGTTTGTAACTTACTAAATGGTATCCCGCTAGGTCTTTGGAAAAGTAACATGGGTTCGTCAGTTTCAACAGTTACGTGGGATTCCGTTATCGTGCTAGGGGTTACGGTGTCGTTCACCAGAACCCACCGATACTTGGTCGGCGTGGGATTTCCCGTTGTATTACAAGTTATATTTATGTATTCGTTTTCGCGCAGCCCATATTCTAGTACACCTGTGTCGAGGCAGTATGCTGGATCTGCAAAGAAAAAGATGCTATGTAGATGATTGAGAAAGCCACACTAGGTTTCATAGAAGAATTACGTATCCTTAAGGTAATCTAACTAAACTTCACGCCACTTCCTTAGCACCCTGCTAGAGGGAACCGAACGCCATAGGGCACGGTCCATCCATACAAACCTCACTTGCTTCTTCAACATAAAGTATCTATTCTATGTACATATTTTATTTAAATATAAGGCATAGGCGTGGGATTATTGGTGTTACGACCCAACTTCCCAGGCTAGTTGAGGGTAAACTACTATACTTAATCTTTTTCAGTTAGCTTTAGGGCCTTGAATTTTTAAGTAAGTATAGCGGAGCCGAAATTAATCTCGCTCCTACGTAAATCTGGCTCCGGGTCCACTAGATCTTCCCCCCTGACTTGGCACCTGAGCTAGACCCACCCTAGTATACAATACAACCGGTCTCACAAGTAACGTCGAGAACCACGTTCTCGCTGGAGCGAGTGGTCCCCTCGTCGTTGGTCGCCTCGCAGCCGTAATCGCCGGCGTTCGCTTCGCTGATGTTCGTCAATGTCAATGTAGGCGTAACTGCGTCGTTCTTATATGTTACCAATATATCGTCCTGAAATGAAGACAGACGATTTGATCTATCCTATTAATATTAATAAAAGAAGAATCTTCTTTCTTTTATTGATGACCGATGATGCATGCTCATCATGCAGTGATCCCATCACTGCATGATGAGCATGCAAGGACTAAGTAGTAGATATACTTAGGTACTATTTGCTTTGGCATCAAAACTTCTGTTATGAAAGTAAGAATTAAAAAACTTTCATCTTATACTTATGTACCTATGTCAAGTAACTATTTACTTACAAACATATCATCACGCCCGCATCCCCTGAAGGGTAAGGCAGAGTTAAAGGGGTATCTAACAATGGTACCTAAACCACTTTTTGCTATAACCGGGTTTTACCTAGGTTTTTAGTTAGGTTAAACTGGGTTTAAAAGGCGACTAATAGTGAACGGAGTATGTGATTGTGTAGGCGACGAGATAGCTACTGGTCACTACTTTTTCCCAATTTTCCTTCATCCAATTCAAGTACCTACTATCTTATTTTAACTTTAATTCTTATAATATTACAAGGCAGAATCTATGGAACAATATTATTATATTGCAATCATAATTCCGGTTTGAAATCGTTGTTATTACTTACCTGATAATACCAGACGAGTGTGTCTACAGGGGGGTTAGCCTCATAGCTGCAGTTCATCACCACCTCGGCTCCTTTTACGACAGCCATTGTGTTGTCCGTTAAATTGTTTGCCACTACGATTTGTACGTTAGGTTTATCTGAAAAATACTTCCTGTTGTTTGATATGTATAGAAAACAATGAAAGCACGGGTTTTATGAATTAAAATGTAAAGGGATTAATTATATCCCAAAGGTTTTTTTTGACTTGAAACAATCATGGAAATCAGATTATTATTTTATGCGATATTAGGTATAGGATGCGCGAAAATATAAATGTAGCTAGGTACTTCATTAGGAAAAATTATTATAAGCTATATATTATTAAACTAGCTGTGCCAGCGGTGTCACCCGCGTTTATGGTTAATATTATAAAGACTATTTCCGTCATACATGATTTCTATGTAACTTTAACCATTAAGGCTGAACACGCGACGAAAGCTTAAAAAATGGAGTAACTTCTCCCGTTTTCCCAACATTTCCCTTCACTACTCTGCTCCTATTGATTGTAGCGTGATGAAAAGTATACTATAACCTGCCCAGGAGTATGAAGAATAATTGTACCAAGTTTCGTTAAAATCCGTCGAGTAGTTTTTGTTTCTATAAGGAACATACAGACAGACAAAAATTTTACTGATTGCATTTTTGGCATCAGTATCGATCACTAATCACCCCCTGATAGTTATTTTGAAAATATATTTCATGTACAGAATTGACCTCTCTACAGATTTATTATAGGTAAGTATAGATAATATAATATATATTGACAGGCCCATTGGTCGAGTGGTCCTCTGACCACTCGACCAACCCTGGCCACGAAACCAAAGGTCGCGCGTTCGAATCCCGCTAGGTGCAAATATTTCGTGTGGTGAACATTGTCATTTGTACTTGAGTCATCGATGTTTATAAACGTATTTGAGTAGGGATGTCTATCCGTTCACCTAGTATCCATAGCACAAGCATAAGCTTAGTTTATTTATTAAATAGAGGAGAATTTATTAAATATTTATTTATTTATTATTATTATAAGTGAATAGCACATTTTTATATAGCAAATATATATAATACATCTATATAGACTGCTAAAGGCATGACATATCCTTTAGGCTTTGCTATATAGGTAGTCAGGTAAGGAAAGGAAATTGTCCGAGCCGAATCGTCTGATGCCCATCGTAAGACAAATGGATTGCATGTTGTTATTGCTATCGTACCTTATTTCTGATTTTCTGAATGCAATAGCATATGACTGTTGTATATATAGACGTAGATTTTACCAACTAAACTAATAGTTATATATTAATTTCAAATGAGTAGAACATTCAAAACGGCAAACTTGTTACGATTGTAAATATAATAAATTTGCATACGGAGCCATTTCATATCTATCATACGATGGATCGTTAAGGATCAAGCTCGAACAAAGTAGGCAAGAAAAAAGAATAACAGGCAGAATTAATAAAATGTATTGTCCATAAATACAAATAAAGGCAAAACATGTCACATGCATTTTTTTATTTGATTATGTAAGCTCAAGCATCAACAACAGATGGCTAAGAAATGACAATGATAATGAAATTAAAAAATAAAGATAAAGAGGAAGTGTACAAAAGTAAACGTAGCTATGGTCTGATGGATGCAAGCGAATCGGACGCATTGTAAGTCGCACATGTTCTGTGTGACGGCATAGACGTATTTTGTTACGATCCTAAGGGTCTATGCAGCACATAGCGTACCTATTTCAACGCGCCAATGATGTTTTAACCCGGACACCAAACCTTTGCGTTGGCACACAATCAACACTTTCGTAGCGCTGCACACGCGCCTTTGAATCCATTAAGCCGTCAGAAATATCTGCGAACCTCGTTGGGATGCGCTTCTCCGCACCTCGCCCCGTTTTTGCCCATGCCAAGTACCGTTGCCAACCCAAGCGCCGACGCATGACGTCATCAGCCAGGTTTGCAGATATTTCCGACGGGTATACAAAGACGCAGATACAGCTATTAGAGGTATTTCTATAGACGGTGATTTCCGAAGTATGTATGCCTACGAACCTTAGGTTTAAAACATTGCTTTATTATAAAGTGATTTAAATGTGTGTAAATTTAATACAGACGAGATTTGAACGCGCTTCGCTTGTTGGAATCGATAGATGCAAATGGAAAAAAAAGCATATGGGCGTACGCAGTAAGCAATATAATATTTATTTGGTCCAGAGGGGGCGATACAAAATATTTTTTGGTCCAGGGGAAAGGACCCCCTGCCCCCTTGCGTACGCCCATGGCCAAGAGCGCTCGTGAAACGTAGGTTGTCGTTGAAAATACGCCGTAGTCCTTTACGAGACATGCGACTGACATCGCACTATAATCGGAAGCGCCAGCGAGCACAAGTGCTGCTCGGCGCCGTCCCGGCTGTACAGCGGCACGCAGCACGTCAGCTGCGACTCGTCGTACTCCGCGCCTAGCGTCAGCTGCACCTCGTTTACCATCAGCTGCTGGGACAGGTCATTCTGAGAACAATTATATCATAATTATACATAGTTCTATGTCCAAACGACCAATAAAAATCTGCTATTTAATTGATCGTTTGCAAACTTGGTAACATCGTAAAATTCGTTTAGTAATCATTAAATTTTATTTTTAATCGGTTGACTGTCACGCCGTGACGTCATTTTATAAAATCAAAGATTCATGCGTATTAAAGATTGGTATCAAGTACCCTAACCCTACTTGATCAGCGACTACTTCATCCTCTACCATCATATACTCCTACCAAGCCAGCAGCGGAGACTCCGTCACGTTTCCGCTAACGAACATTAGCAGCAAGCGGTTACCGTAACATTCTGCTCCAAGTTGGCGAGCCTTGCGTCGTTGATGCGCCACTCGATGGGCGGCAGCGGGCGCGCGCCCAGCACGCGGCACTGCGCGCCCAGCGGCTCGCCCGCCGTTACGCGCGCCATGCCGCTCTTGCTTGACGCGCTGCGCACAGACACTAGCAGCGGGGGGACTGCGCACACGTATTTAAATGTTTAGCCATTGGAGACAGCTAGGAGTGTACTGTAAACATGCCTGAGGACACGCAATATCCGCGCGCATCTCGAGCTTTGGCTAGAAAAACAAGATCGTCGAAGTGGACATTAAAAGTTTCCCTAATACGAATGTTATAAATCCAAAGGTTTCTAAAACAATAGTATTAATGTGAGGAGGTAAGTTTTTGTAAAATATCTCTTTTTATGACAGTTATTATATCACACAATAAAATTACATGCTAATATATAGAAACCTACATAATATAGGACATATGTAGTTAATTGACGAAGGATCAGTTAGTGAATCGTTCGTAGGCGAAAGGTCTAATGACGACCTGTGCTGTCGACGAATCGTACGCCGGTGAAATGTTCTGTTGGCGAAGCGGCGATATACGAAATGTTGTGTCGGCTGGCAGTTCTATGAAGAAACGAATGTCGGTGACCAGTTCCAGATTCGAGAATCGAACCCACAACTCTTGGCACATGGGGCAGGGTCACTACCGAATGCGCCATCGAGCCAGTCAAATTGAAAAATTAGGCAGCCAAAAATCTTCCTTTGTCCGGACCAATAATTAATTAGTCCCGTGAGTCCCCTGGACCTGAAGCATGAGGTCAGCAAACTTGACATAAAGCGAATGTTTGAATAAACTCACGATACATGTCAATGATGACGTCAATGGAGAGCGGCTTGGTGATGTTGTTGTTGTTGGCGGTGCAGGTGAGGATGCGGCCGTGGTCCTCGCGCTCCAGCGGCCCGAACATCACGTCGCTGCGCATGCGCTGCTCCGATAGCGGCATCGACGACTCCTTCAGCAAACGTTTCCCGGTCCTCCACGATAGAGACGGTTGTGGCGAGCCTATTCATAAAATTCGCGTACAATAGGTATTGTTGCTGATGGCTAGACAAGAGATACCTATGTACATAGGTATAAATATCGTATCATTATAAGTCACTGCAAATTTGGCCGAACATAGATAGATAGTGATATTAAATATAAAAGATATAACAGTTATGACTCGCAAAGCAACATAACAGATACCTGGTGTATGCTTACGCGGATAGACATAATTAAATAAGTACGTTTATCAATAGATATCCATGACTTGGATACAAATCAAACCCATGGCCTTTGGCTAAGACAAGAGCCTCTAATAATCACTTAGCCAAGTAAGTGTGAGGCCCCTCAAATCTAATACAGGATTAGCCGCATAGCTGAAGTACTACTTAAATGCTCCGGGCCCAACGCTTTCGGGGTCCCGCAGTAGTTTTGTAAAAGGGCACACATTGCAAGAGCCTTTTCGTAAGTATTTGCTCCAGCTCTAATCATATTCCATTATTCGAAGATATTATAGATGAATATCAAAAGCAGCGGATTTACCAGACCAGCAGGCTGGTTAGGTTGGAACCTAGCGCGGCAAACTTGGGTACAAAATGTTTTCTTATGTCTTACAGAAATACTTATGTATAAACATACTTACCTACTTATTCCCAAATGTTAACCGATTCTCACTCCTACATTTTTCTTTAATTAGTGGCATGGTATGTTGGGAAGGTATTTAAAAAAGTAGGTATCATGTACTCAATGGGATGTGCTTGAAAATAACAGGCTGAAGGTCATGGTATCTACCTCCAAAAGCGACGCAAAATAAGTGGACGGTGTCGCCGATGTAGTAGGGGCCGATGCTCTTGCTGGCCGAGCTGTTGCTGGCGGTCACCAGCCTCGTGCCGTTCTCGTGTATCACCCACAAACGCTGCGGAGGGTCTGAAAGTATCGAACACACGTTACCTATGATAAAACTAGGATTTTCTCGCAATCACAGCTCTTGCATAGGCGGAATAACCTTTATAAGTCCCTCAAAAATGTAAAAAGCATTAAGTGGGTTAATTCATACCAAGTTAAGTACTTGTCTAAAGTAACTTGGTAAATTTTTTAGCGTTCCGTTTCTTTCTTTGGCTTTTTGTTGTGGGGTAGGTAAGTAAGCGAGTTACAGGACAGACTACAAAATTAACACAAACAAAGCGTTTTAGTGGTCCCAATATGACGCAATATTTACGTCGCGTAATTGTTTAATAAATAGAGGGAATTGTTCCGGCGCAGCTTCCTCATTAGCCCGTAGCTCGCCGGCCAATTAACCGGGAGCGCGCCATTTCGTTAGATAGGTAAATAGCCCGAGTTCACACCGCGCGCGCCATCGGCGGTGCTCCCGTAAAAAAGGCCCACTTATCAAAGACTAGCTGTGCCAGCGGTGTCACCCGCGTTTATGGTTAATATTATAAAGACTATTTTCGTCATACATGATTTCTATGTAACTTTAACCATTAAGGCTGCACACGCGACGAAAGCTTAAAAATTTTTTTTTCTCCCGTTTTCCCAACATTTTCTTTCACTACTCTGCTCCTATTGATTGTAGCGTGATGAAATTATTCTTCATACTCCTGCCCAGGAGTATGAAGAATAATTGTACCAAGTTTCGTTAAAATCCATCGAGTAGTTTTGGTTTCTATAAGGAACATACAGACAGACAGACAGACAAAAATTTTACTCAGTATAATACTGATGCCAAAAAATGCAATCAGTAATTGATCACTAATCACCCCCTGATAGTTATTTTGAAAATATATTTCATGTACAGAATTGACCTCTCTACAGATTTATTATAAGTATAGATAAGTTAATAAAACATAGGTTTTGGGCATTACACATATAATTATAACATAACTAAACAGTTGGGGGTGATCAATAAAATATGTCACACTTTGAGGGGGTCAATAAGTGTCATAATAAGCTTTGTGACATCACTTGCATACCTATATCTTAACGTTTTTGAAGTTATATTTTTGTATATTTAAGATTTTGAGAAGTCCCAGCCTAGTTGCAGGGGGGCGGTCTAAAAATAAGATTGCTATAGCTACCTACCTAAATAAAGTACCTACTTACAAAATACAAATTTCTACTACTTATCTATTACCAATGGCATAGAGAATCCCAGAGTAAGGCGATTAATAAGTAGGTAGGTAAGAACATAGAAGGTAAATGCGATAATTAGAAGAAGATCCATCCAGTGATGCATTGTGATTTGGTGAAATTCACGGTGCGATAGGTACTTACCATCAAGCTGAAGAATTTAATGGTACATAATGTGATCTGTTACATAACATTGTACTAAATAATCTAAGTACGCAAATATACATTTCCCTGTGTATAGTATATACTGAACAGGTTCAAAAGCCAGAGATTGCAATATGACCTACCATATATTTACCATATATATGTACCTACCTATATGTAACAATAATTGCGCAATAAAACTGCAGAGGTTATCATCGCATTATGATAAGCAATCAACACTGTGTTACATATCGATTAAATCAAAGTAAATGGAGTCAGTCCCGAATACAGCAAAAATTAACAGAAATTCCACAGCGGAAAGTAAAAATAAGATTACGAGGTAGGTAGGTGCTCCTCAACCGCTGAACATGTTGAATGCTGATTTTATTTTATTTGTATAAAATAAAATCTTTTATTTTATTTGTATAAAATAAAATCTCCAAATAAGTAACTGGAAATTAAACTCACATTGTATAAGATGATAAATCGTCTGCGAGGCTTCTAGAAGAATACATGAATTTGTGCATAATTGGGAACCGACGGACAAATCTAATGCCATCTATTTTTAACCGACTTAAAAAAAAAAGGAGGAGGTTCTCAATTCGACTGATTTTTTTATTATTAAGAACAAAGTGTTGCCTTTGGACTACATCTGGCAACATATTATCTTAATATAATAAATGATAGATATTCTACAGGTGCGGTGGTAGCTCAATGGTAAGGACACGCGCCTCTTAACCGAGGAGTGCGGGTTCAAACCCGGGCATGTACCTCTGGATTTTTCAAATCTATGTACGTATTTATACCACTAGCTCGACGGTGAGGGAAAACATCGTGATGAAACCTGCAAATTCAAACCACTTTGGATTTGTAACCATGATCCAAAAATTGTCTGGTTCCCCTATCTTAGGGTTACGAAGGTCAGATCGGCAGTCGCTTCGATGTAATTACCAGACTCGCTAAATCCTGGATCATGGTCTAAGCGGACCCCGTCTAAGCACGGGACATAACGCTAGGAAGATGATGATGATATTCTACAGGTAGGTTCCCGGCACCATATCTACATATTATTATGACTGGCACCAATTTTTGGGTAGGTATTTGAGGCAAGCTGAAAACTTGTCCAAACTTCTCCTATTATACCCTTATACGGAACTGCAGATCTGGCTGGTGAGTAGCGGGCTAAATCAAGATAGATAGATTGTTAGATAACCTGGCAGTCCCACCAAAATAATCTGTCTTTTTTTTATAATCCTATTTTTTAGTTATAAATAAAAAATTTCAAGTATGTAGCCTCAAATACATTTTTTTTTTTTTTTGGAAAATTTATTAGCACTCATCTGGCATCGTTGAAACCCCGACTAATCGCCTAGCTTATTCTTTTAAATTCTATAAACGATAAACTACGACATAAAAACATCGCCTCAAAAATATTTACTCAATGGAAAAGCCCCGCTCCTGACCAGCCAGGTCTGCAGTTCCGTGTTTGGGTATAATAGGAGTGGTATGGGACAAGTTTTCAGCTTGCCTCAAATACCTACACATAAATTGGTGCCAGCCTTCGGACTATAGTGACAAGGGGCTAGCGCGTTGACTATAGGTACATACGCAATCACAAACCGAATACACTATTGCATTCGTCACCTTTTACGACAACCTAAGTAGGTAAAGAATACAATTTGTAGATAAGTAAGTACACTGTTTTAAGTCCCAGTCCAAGATAAGATTCCCGGTATCGCACTTGCAAAACGCAGCCACCCATATTTACCCGTGACTGTGACTCGCACGGTCGTCTTGAGCGTGGGACTGGACTCGAAGTCCACGTCGCACACGTACAGGCCCGCGTCCGCCGGCCGCACGGACACTATCTCCAGTTCGTCCAGCTCGTCTTCGCCGCGAATCAGCCGAAACCGGCCACGCTTGGCGCTGACTTTTCTGTCCTCGATTCGGTAGTCGCGACTGCTAATGCAAAATAATTGTATGGCTTTTGTTTTTAAATACGTACTGTATGTACCTATTCATATTTACACTTTTTTTTAATTCAATTAAATGATCAAGGCATTACTACCTACCATTCCAGTTGACGGATGATTGGGGTGCTGATTCAAATTCTAACACCTACCTCAAAATTTGTAAATTTAAGTATCTATAAAGTACCTAGTTTGTCTGAGACTGGGATTCTGGGATTTTTTTTTTACATCTACACCTCTATCTGAAGTTATATAAAAAAAATACACAAACACAGACGAACATTGGCTGATACCAACTCCAAAAATAAGTAAGTTGTAGACACAAGAATATGCAAATATTTTTTATAGGGTACCTAACTCTTAAACTAAGGCCCAGAACTACAGATCAGATTTAATTTAAATGGAAAGAGCCCAGATTCCATACAAAAATTATGATAATATCAGTCCTTTCTAGTCACCTGTAGAAAGCCGTTGGTGATCCATCTTTGTACCAGGCGATTACGCTGACTCTGTCGCCTCCAACAGACGTAACATTGCAGGGTAGTAGTGCACTTTGCCCCACCACCGCATCCACTGAAAATTGCCCAGTAGGAAGATCTTTTTACAGTCGTACCATGTAAAAAGTCTAAATAATTTTCCTATTAAGTATTTTTAAATCGTACAAATATATTATGTACGATTTGACTATCATCAAACTAAGGTATGAAACGTGTAAGACACCCTCTTCATAAATTTAAGCGGTATTAATATTTGTAATTTAAGTGAAGGTTCAGAATCATATTAACTTTATCTATTTTAATTTTTATTTCATTCGCATGTGTTTTTATATTTGTTATACGTATACTAAGGAACGCGTACAAATCGACCTTAATCCACGTGTCATCACTTCCTATACCTAAATGTAAATACCTAATTTGGATGATCGTCTCGAGGGTTCTTGACCGGACAGGAGCAGTCGACCGAGAGTGGGCAATAATATAAATAGGCAGGGTTCTGTAATAACAATACCTCTTCCCCATTTAAGCAAATTAATAGGAACAGGATATTTTAAACTTCTTAAGTTAATCGCGTTAATATAGTTTAAACTAAGTATCGCTCAGGAGAATACTTTTGTTTAAGAAACGTTCTATTAACCCTTCCTTTTCTATACCCCTGATAACGCGCAAAAAATAGGCAATCTGACCTAGCCTAAACATCTACTAATTCCAAAGTACCTACGTACCTACGTTTAGATTATTGTAACATTTGCGGAATTGTATTAAATTGTATCAATTATTTTATGCTAAATGATATAAGCGACATATAAAAAATGTAAGTAACAAGTTTTGAAAAATTATTTGTTAGACAGTAGATATTGTTAGATAGTAGGAAAGAAATACTAAAAATAATGATCAAGATTTGAAAAAGGGCCGTACCATACCTACCTTCTTAGCTAAGGGTTGCTATTTTTTACATAAAAAATCTAATGAAACTAAACACTAAGGTCTTGAAAAGGA
The DNA here is from genome assembly GCA_951394215.1 of Glyphodes perspectalis. Lineage (NCBI taxonomy): Eukaryota > Metazoa > Arthropoda > Insecta > Lepidoptera > Crambidae > Glyphodes > Glyphodes perspectalis. Next base: position 8,837,074 of record OX596203.1, read on the forward strand.
TTTAGGCAATTTCGTGCTCATTAAACTCACCTATATGAACATCACTATCCGCGTTCGAGCTCCATAACATTAACACAGTCACAATGAAACGGGCGAACAAGTTGTCCATTTTTCCGCGTTTCCTATCTGAACGTGTGTATTGCATTCGAATTCGGGGTCCGAAATATCGCGGAGTGCATGGATGGGTTGCGCGCGAGGAGCGGACGCGCGATTCAATTGGCGCGCCCGGCAGCAATAACGCATCGTCGGTCCAGCGCGGGGCTCCGGTGCCGGCGCGCGCGCTCCCGCGCTTCCTGGCGCGACGTCACGCCCGCCCGCCGCGCAAACACGCGCCCGCCCCGCCAGCTCATCATTTACCTTTACACTTTTTAATTGGTGAGGTCAAAACAATTGGGTCAGCTTTACTTATTGTTCAAACTGGGAAACGGAACTGTATATTTGGCTGCCAATTTATTTCCGGTTTGCATTTTCCCATCAGAGTTTAGGTCGTGTAAACGACGCATCATTCAACTGGATGCATTTAGTATTGAGGTCAATTTTGCGCTTAAAAAGTCAGACGAAGAAAAATAAACTATTTCGAGTAATGAATTTGACTATTCCAACTGTTTTAAATAGTTATGCAGATAAAGACACCCAACATGACCTTAGCTATTGATCTCGATGCTATTTTTTTTAGTTATTTTTGTTAAAGCTGAGCACAGGTTGGCAAATATAAAACTTAATCTACTTTAAAAACTTGCATTATTAATGCAACTTCTTTCCCTATGCCTAATAATGAAATTTGTTTTCCACAGATTCAAAGAATGGTTGACTTGATATTATATTATATTCATAATATATTATATTCATAATAGAATAAACAAACCACAATATTTAAAGTAGGTATAAGTTCTTTATTTATTTATACATTTAAGATATGACAAAGACAGGAGGTAGTTGGTTACATTACATGTATTATACAGGGTGACAGATAATGCGGCCTATCCCTTGAAAGACTTATTCCTAGGCATTAATTAATTGTTTTTAATAAATTAACAAATACCGTGAATGTGGACGCAAAAAAAAAACACTTAATTATGCTATAATGTTAAAATTATAGAAAAAAATACATGTTTACAACTTAACCCTTTTCTTAGGAGTCAATTTATTCTAAGCTACCATGTGTATAGAGTCTTTTACAGAGACGTGACCAATTGCCGGCAACCCTGTATGATTAAGGAAACACTGACCTGAAATACAACACTTATAAATTGAGCATATTTTATATCCCAATGTTTGTTAATTTCAAATTTTTTTATGCAAATTCATCTACATTCATTCTTATGCGCGCAGTCATGGGACAAGACATTTAACTTCAATAAGTTCATTTCAGATCTTTTAAGGAGCGGGCAAATAATACAGCTAGCACTACTATAGCTACACTTCCCACCGTTCCCACAATGATCTTCTTGTTTTTGTTTGTATTCGAATCTCTTGTAAGAGCCTGTAAAGAAATTAAACTAATTACCATAGGATTGTATAATATTAAAATATAAAGAATCAATGTGTTACATAATGAATAATCCCACTATTAAATGTTAGACCAATCCCTTGTTTGAGTGGTTAGGTTCCCTGACCACAAAACTAAAGGCAAGAGGATCAAATGAGTTCAAAGTATTTTTTATTGTACTTAATAGTATCTCTATGTCTGTTTTGAATATTATTTTATTATTGAATTGACTTGGCCACCATTTACTTACCTTCAATTGAGTGTGCAACGCTATATCCATTGAATTTAATATGTTAGTGATTTCACTTAATGTTGCAATTGCTACGTCAGAAGCATATTTGTCTTTGTATACTAAACAGTCTGAAATTTTCTTAGTCTTTTTCACAGCAAGTGTATTCGCCAGAACACTTAAGTAGATGCGATATAAATGTTGTGAGCTCTCCTCCAAAATGTCTACGATTTCTATTGGACCTAACTTAAGATTAACCTTGGACCTGCAAACAATGCACTTTCATGATTAAATTTTATATAACTGAGTTTACAAATCATGTTATAATTTTTATCTAACATTATTATGTTTTCGTCAAAATTTTTCATTTGGCTTCCAGGCTTAATTGATTAATATAAAAAAAAAACTAAGTACATAAATTATCACAAATTTTTACATTTTGTGTGGGAAATGCAGTTTATTGGAAAACTTACATTTGTGCAGCAGTTTCTTCATACAGTGGTAAATTTTTGACTTCTTGAACCAACTTGGATCTAATTTCAGCATCATCTACACCCAGCTTTATCAAGTCTTCATCTGTTAATTCCGTTAAAGTGCATTGACCAATATTATTTTTCCTATAAGATTTTGAAACATTAAACGTTTATTACATGTTAAGGTACAACGCTTATACCACCTTTTAGGTGTGTTGGTGAATCTTGCTTGTTCAATTATTATGTATTTAACATACTTACCTAAAAATTTCAACATATTTTTCAGCCCCCAAGCCCAGCAGCAGTGCACTTATTGTAACATCAAATTCTGAAGGATCAACATTACTGACAGTAGTCAATGAAGCAATTATAGCTTCATCACTTGCCATTTTAAATGATATTTTTATCCAATATTAATAGTATTTCAATTCTTTTAAATTATTTCTAAGTAGTCTCAAAACCAAATCAACAGGTCAAAATTATAGATGTCAAGTCAATTGTCAAATTTGTCAACAGAACTAAAACTAAATGTCAATATCCATTGTTGAAACGTTCCGAATGTACCATCCCTCATCTTGTTTTGATATTAAGGCTAAGAAAAAACTTTCAATTTCAGTGTAAGTACACTGAAAATTATGAAATGTTTATTTTAATACACAATTGAATTTTTTTGCTGAATCAATTAATTTGTTTCCTTTTAATAGCATATAAAATAATAAAACTTTTTTAACCATTTTCTACAGTATATTTCGGACTACCAGTCAAAGCGCGCGAAATTTACGCGCTTATTTTCAATAATCATTTACATTACAACATTTACCTACAATTACAAAACTTAATTTGTAGCAGAGATACCTACATAAAAATAATACTTAAGTACTTACTAAAAACAAAAATTACGATTTTATTTATCTGGGTTTATTCCTAGCATGTCGTAAAATGCGACTAATGGTTTACGGGCTTTTGGGTATTTGACTAAGTAGGCGACGAGCTAGCCACTTGTCACTCCTTTTTCACAGCTTTCCATCTAACCCAGCCCACTGTTCCATGTTGGTCTGGGACTTAAAAAGAATGTGCCAACTGTGGTTCTTGCCTAGCACGTCGTAAAAGGCGACTAATGGTTTACGGGCTTTTGCCCAAGTAACACAGATAGCAGTATAAGGTCTTAGTAACAGCAAACCCGGGAGCGATAAGCTTAAAAAGCTGTTGATTAATGTCTGAGTAAACGTGTACTCAGCTCTTATTCAAGCAAATTGGGCACACTTTTAAATGCTTTAATTTGAATAATAGCAATATAAAATCTGAGTAGTAGCAATGTAATTGTCCACATAGCTTAATAACGTTTGAGAAACGGCAGTCGTTACTTATACACAGATGTTTTATCATGTTTATTCAGATAAATATTTGTGGCTGTGATATTCAAAAACTACTAGGCTATAAGCACATTTGTACCACACTAATTCAAATAAAATGTGTGTTTCCTTCAAGGAATTGTTGACATCATTAATATTTATTAAGATATTAATGTGGACGGAATGAATGCTTGGAATTAGTAAGTAATTTTTAAATATACGAGTTTTAGCTATTACACAAGTGAAATAATATTGCGCAAGTAATTTTGTCGTCAATAACGTATGCCCTGTAACAATTGGTTTTACGCGCCGCTTCAATATCGAAGTTTAATGATAGAAATAAGTTAATGTACAAGACAGAAACAGGGCAAAAAAAAACTTTTAGCGTAATTCCTTATTTCAGTGTTTTAAAAGCAATAATTAGTTTATGTATAATACTCGAATTTGTATCTGAATTAATAAAACACAGCATATGATAGCAAAAACAATTCCAAAAATATTGTTTTTGAGGTTATAATGGCGATTCCTATAAATCTGATTATTAGCTGCTCACGGAGCTGTTTTACCGAGCTGCTGCTGAATAATAGTTTTGACTCGTCATATTACTAAGCTTTTATTTGGCAAAACGCGGTATGGCGAAATAATTTCTGAATAACAGTTGAGTATTTGTTCACATGTTTTATTAAACAGCTTATTAGGGTTCAAAACAGAACAATCAAAAACTAGTATTTCGTGGAAAATAGATTAGGTGATCGATCGAACTTTATTATTTAACTTAATTATATAATGCAATCATTTCACTTAAATTAAAAAAAAAAACGAATTAAGCAAATGAATTAAAGCTATTTAGGTATACCAATCTAACGTAAAAAGGGCGTAAAATATTTTTTTGTTTTGTTTTATCTAGAAAAAAAGCTGTAGTAATCATGTTTTTTTTTTCAACTTACGTACCTAAGTCTAGCTTGGGTTAACTAGATAGATTAGTTGCCCCCGAAACCCCCTACATACTAAATTTTTTGAAAATTCTTGGAGCCGTTTTCGACATTGAGATGACAATATAGGTAGGTAGTTTTTTATTTAAATATATTAATAATATCTTAATAACAAATAATTTGAGTATACTATACAAATTTAAAACCTCGGACACAACAATAGGTAGATTTATATAACCGCATTGAATGTACTACAAATACAAAACGCTAGAATAAAATGATTCGGACTGCGCGTATTTTTTAATTCTTTAATATTCTCATCTGATTCATCTCCACTAGATGTGTAATCATCGTCATCCACACAGTCTGTATATGAAATTGCGGGTACGGAACACTCTTCTACGTACGATCGCACTTGACTGTTAAGGTTAGCTTGACCGCTTTCTTACATAACACTAATGCGTATATTCGTATTTGCTGTCTCTTTATACGGTTTTAATAATTTCTCGTACTCCCGCAAACACTTTCGACGAATCCCCCCAGTTCTCCTTTTAGATTTCCACGGCATTTCTTCCATTTTTATTAAAGTTTACTAAACACTATGCTGCCTACGCCCAACATACAACAACTAACGTTTAATAAATATCTACAAATAAAGCAATATTCAGCATTCTTCTGTGTAAATACTGTTTAACTAACTTTAAAACTGCTAGTTTCGGTATAAGAATAGAAGTATGTGTAAGAGAGTTATAAACTATGTCTACATTTCTTTTATAACAATATAAGCTTAATTAGAACCCAGAAAATACTTTTTATCAGCAGCTGAATAATACGCAAAATAAAGAACCTTATAAGATTTCAAAATAATATTAAAGCTGTTATTCAGATACAAGCATTTTAAAACCGAATTTTAACACTATTATTCAGCATCTAGTTTCTGAGGGTACTTTATACAGAATATAGCATTTTTAACAGCAAAAAGCTTAATAATGTTTGTATAATAGTATTGTACATTACGTTTATTCAGCTTGTTATCTTTTAGCTTACTGTTATGCAAATTAAAGCTATGTGAAACTCTGTAAGCTTAGAAACGTTTGTGTAATATTGAGAATAAAAGTTATTACTAAGCCTTAAGAAAGAAGCCGAAATTATACAAATTTTACTAAGCTTAAAAAATTATAATAGCCGTAATACAACGTTAGTCAGAATTTAGCTATTTCCTTAACTGTAACACAAATGTTACGTAACTATTAACTGTGTTATAAGTCGCATTAGTACTGTTATCATGCTTGTGTGTTACTTGGGTGGGTATGTGGCTGAGTAGGCGACGAGCTAGCTACTTGTCACTCCTTTTTCACAGCTTTCCATCCAACCCAGCCCACTGTCCCATGTTGGTCTGGGACTTAAAAAGAATATGCCAACTGTGGTTCTTGCCTAGCATGTCGTAAAAGGCGACTAATGGTATATTAGGTTTTGGGTGTGTGATTGTGTAGGCGACAGGTTAGCCGCTTGTCACTACTTTTTCACAATTTTCAATCTAACCCAGCCCTGCTTTCTTTTTGGCTGAATGTGGTTGAAGGGGCATGCTGCCCCTTTGACTCTGCCTACCCCTTCGGGGATTATGGGCGTGATGTTATGTATGTATGTATGTGTTTATTCCGACTAATAAGAACTTTTTATTGGACTTTCACTACCAACTAACAGGTGTTTAAGAGTAATTTTAGCAATTTTTATCTTAAAATACGCACAAAAAAAGGTTTTGATAAATTCAGTTTTTTTAAGAACTCTTGTTTGTAAATTTATTTTTATAAGCAATTGGTTTGGTTATGTATTAAGTTGGTACAATCTGTGTTTATCAAATATATTATATCAGGTTTTTATACATACATAATTTATTTTATAGGGGCCACACAGTCCACACACATGAGTCCACCGTTAGACGCGTATACAAGTGTTTACCGTCTAACAAGTTTATATCGATAAATTAGGTACAAAATTTCAATTAAAACAACAATATTATTATTAAATTTTTTTATTTTATATAACAACCGACTTGCCATCAGAATTGATGCCTAATAGTTTTATTTGTACTACACATTAATATGTATCTAACGACGATGAAGACTATTAAACTTTATTAAAACTTGTAAAACTTTGATAATTCCTATCTAAAACCTATATTAATAATAAATGCAAATATAGTAGTATATAGTATAAAAACCTGTGTGCATTTGCTACGATCTAAATATTTTTGTACTTCAGTATTTTTTTATCAACTTCCAAGTTACACCACATCTAAATAAAGCGTTCCTTCATTGATGTAATTATGTATAAAATATTATTCCTGTCAAAAGACAAAACAAAATTTGAAATTCGACACTTATTTTTCATTTCTATTGATGCGTCGTTTCACTTTCTATTTGCAGGAGATAAATTATCCACGATAGCTTTAATGGCCTGCCAGGTTTCACGGGCAGTTGACACTATTTGGGCCCCTGGCAGTAAGAAGCCATAAGGTCCGAACGAGTCTCTGAGATCCACGTGATACGAGAACTTGATTCCAGCACGCGCTTTCGCCCAATCGTGGGCCATTCCTGAGGCTGGCTGTCGTACCTCCTCAGGAGTGCCGACCTGTATGGAACATAGCACAAAATAATTAAATAGTATATTCACGTACTTACATGTTAAAACGCGGTTGATAGTAGGTATTGTTTGAATGGTAATTATGATTGGAACCTTTGAATCTATCAACAATGTTAATTCAAGCGATTACATTTCTAAAAGTTTAAGGCCTTTATAACTCTTGCTGTTACTTATAATAATTATTAGACTACATTACATACATTGATCTGACTCCGAGATAAAGCTTAAGCATTTGTGTTACGAATATCAGAAACAATAGTGGTATTAAAAATATATAATTAAATATTGGATATTAACACCCAGACACAGAACAAACACAAGTATTCATCACACGAATGTTTGTCCAGGGTGGGGATCGAACCCACAACTCTTGGCGCATAGGGTAGGGTCACTACCAAATGCGCCATCGAGCCAGTCAGGAGATATTAAGAGATGTACTCTGCTTAGTTCCATTGCTAGATAAAGCTGTTCCTAGTTGTATGTAGTATCATACCACCGACAGAATATAGAGCTAGAACGCTTAACCTAAAATCCTGAATGTTGCATATAAGTGTAGTTACAGATTTCCCAAGTTAAAATTACTAGTTGTTAGGCTTGGTACTCATCTATTACCTACTCGGTGAAAACGTCCATCAGCGAACGTAAGTAATTGCGACCGCCAGGACTACTCGGTTATAGATCTTGTATTTTCGAAAACGAACCTGCTCTGCTAATCTCGAAACAGGATTCGAGATTAATAATAATGTATCAATAGACAATATTATTACTAAGTACATCTATGTATACTAATTATATATTATACGCCAATAGACCTTCCTCGCTTGAGATTTGGCTAATGTTTTTTTTTCCCAAGTCCATTTAACGTAAGTACCTATTCGTTCTTCGGTTTTACATTTGATATTTTGGATTTTTGAGATATTATCATTTTATGGTATGTCTACTTAACGTCATCAGTTATTCTGTATCGAAAAATTATGCATATTCATCATCATCATCGTCACTGTACCAGTACAGTAACAGTACGATGATGGTGAATATACATAAATATAATGAATGAGATCATGGAGAATAGAGGATGTAAGTAGTAGTTCACCTGGTATTTGGTGCCATAGAGGTCTGCCAGAGCGGATGTAGCCAGCTTGCCCATCTCCATGAGCACGCCGTCATCTGCGAAGGGCGCGTGCGCATGTGTGCTGGGCACCAGCCACGATTGGGAATACGCATGCAAAGTAATGAATACCTGAAATCATAATGATTGATTGCTTTAATGCCACGATTGAGAATATGCATGCAAATTAATGAATACCTGAGATCATAATAATTGATTGATGTAATGCCACGATCTGGTGATATGAAATGGCAACATTATAAAATTGTTTATTTCGTTCTAAGTAAATATTTTAACAATGCAATAGAAATCAACTTTATGTTCCGATCGAAACTTGTTCATAAAATATGAAAAGTCGGCGATGATTTTAAATCACCCGACATGTATTGTTCCGCTTAGAACAATCGTTTTGTTAATATAAAGTAATTTAAAATTATTGATTCCTAAGCGTTCACTTTGAAAGAGTAGTAGAAAATGTTTTGAAAGTGATGATGTGGGCAAATACCGTGTTCCGTGACAATTTCCCGCGTTCGTAGATCAACGATCGACGTGCGGTCTACCTTTACGGGTTTGTGAGAATGATAGATTGCTATAGTTGAAGGCAGACTAGACTAAAATAGAAACTACTTCTGATTTCTAACTAGCGCTGGTACATTGATACTTAGTTACCTACTTGATGAGCTTACATGCCATCCGCGTGCAGGTTTTAGACTTTGTACCTACTCATCGATTAGCAGTTGGTTACAACTTTGCGTATAAAATATTTATGCTTTATATGTATGTGCTTACTGCATCACTGCCAAGTGTAATTACATTAATGTCTATATTAGCTTACGAAGTCTTTGTATTATTAATTATTATCAACCTATACATCATCACTTTCTAAGATTTTCTATTCTTAATAAAAGATCCTAACGAATTGTTATTCATTTACACCGTGTGCTGCACACAATAAACGACCAATTAGTGCAATTGCGTGTGCGTGCATCAGAACAAACCTATTAAAGTCGACAGTAGGGTGAAACTTGATCTAGGTACCTAGTAGTAAAACCTACATATGCTGTCGCTGTTGTCAACCATTGATAAATATGGGCAAGTATTGAAAGTTAAATACATTGATATATGTACTCATAATAAAACTTTATACCTACACTCCTAGTGTCTGTATAGACAATTGTAAAACGTTGTTAATTTTCTTCAGCTTCAATTCACAGCCTAGAGAACTAAGGTACTTACTTGGATACAATAAATTATCCTCCTTCTTTAGAATGATTTAGCAAGTAAGTAGGTAGGTATGTATAAGAATCTACTGTAAAACATTTAAAGCAATAAAAGCTTTGATTTGATTTGATAATTGCCCGACCTATTATGGCTACTGCCTTTCTCTCTACCGCTGCCGCACTTCATAATAAATAGCGGATGTACCTTCACGAATATTTGTTTTCACTCGAACAAAATTAGTTTTACGACGATGCTTCTTGTTTTATGTTATTTGTTCATCATCATGAGAATGACCTATTGTTCCCGTAGTAAGTACTGCGAATACAAATGCTCATAGGCGCAGGCAAAGCTGCAAGACGTATGTAGGTAAGTACGTATTTTCCGCCTTCTTATTAGGCCTGAAATGTTGCTTGCGGTGAGACGATTTCCAATAATCACTTTAGAAACGTCACAGTTTAAAAAATGTTGATATAGAAACCGGTCTTGGTGCACCAGAAATTTAATAATTATTGCTTTTCCTCGAAATGGAACCGTGTTTGAGGATCCACATTTGTTGTATGATGACTGGAACTAGTGATATGAGTAGATAATATATTATACACAATTAATTATATTATTCTACTCATCTATATTTATATTTCTAACTCTAACTACAAAAGACATACATATTTTCACCAATAGTTCATATCTAACCATGTTTGTACCTAATGTATTATTTATTTATTTAAACGAATACATATAGGATTCTTACCTTAATTCTATCTCTATGATCTGCCAGGAACTCTGAGACAGCTCTCGTTTCGGGCTCACTGAAGGGGTGGGGCCCGGCGTAGTTGTCAGAGCAAGGATCCCGCGAGGAGTCCTTTTCGCCCCACCGGTAGTCCCAGTTGCGGTCCGCGTCCACACCCACGCACTCAGTCCGACCCCAGTTCCAGGGAAACCTGACACATAACATATAATTAAAAGATAGAAATTCAAGATATGATTCTTTACACAGTACATTACGTGTTTATTGGCCTTTTATCGACAAGCGTTCTAGAATTGTCTTCATTACTAAGAAAAAAATTAAGATTTTCTCTACTCGAAGTATATGTAAGTGGCGAACATTTAGTAAATGTTGTGGTAATTAAGTGTTTATTAATAAATAGTAAAGCTAGTACCTACTTAAGTCATTCATAAAACCTTAATAGCCGCAATATAACTGTTAAACAAGTACTTGGACTAATTACAAGTAAATTCTTAACTATAAGTTTATTGCTCATAGACGTAGGCTAACGTAAGTATGTTAGATAGACATTATTAATTTTTCGTTGGACGGCATGACCTCTTCGATACTACGCTTGTATACTAAATAAGTGATGCGATTTTAATTGATGTGAAATTCTGCAAATCACTTACCTATCTACCAGTATTATCCTACTTCCCAGTTGTTAGAAATGTGAAAGTTCATGACAATGTTTAGATGATGATGTATAAACATCAGAAGATGTTTATGCAATTTAAAGGAGTTGAGTTTAATTTATCATATTCATATGAATTATTCTAAATCGAAAACAAAAGTAATAAAGTTTTACTTAGAATAATTATAATAATTCCAGCAGGTCTATGTATGCGTTATTGTATAAAACAAAAGCTTTTTTGAAAATTGCAAGTTAACGCTATATTGACATAAGTTTTAATATTCCGAAAAGTACCTACCTATATGTTGCATCCACGTATAGACAATTTTAGGGCTCACGTCTATATAGGTAGACATATTTGGAAATTTCACAGGAAACTCATTGTTCTAGTAGACACTTTTAACAAATATGAATAGGTATGTAGATAACTGTAAAACCAGTTTAATGGGACAGTTAAAAAGTAAGCGCTTTTGCTTGACCTTAACATGCCAAGTTAGAACGTCACATGTGCCAGCCCATTATATATATATATGTAATTTCCTGTATAAAAGGCAGTGACGCATTATACCTGACCGAGTCCTATAGAAAATACGAGACGCTTAAAGATTATGGAGATATTATAAGATCATTACGGAAATTTCCTCTAACTTTTTTACATCAACAAAACCATGACGAGTTACCGCTTAAAATAATATGATAGAACCCATAATCACTTCCAAGATTTTTCGTCTAAGCTTGTTCCACCATTATAATTTGAATTTAATTTATTTTTGAATTCTAATAATTTAAGCCCTTTTCTTGGTGCCAAAATTATGAAGTTCTATAGTGAACAAAACGACATACTGCTTACTAGTGCTAAATGATAGACTATATCTATCATGATCATTATTACAAATCTGGTTATGCAGATGTGTTAAACTTTCCAAGTATTCATTATGATTGATTGTTTGAGTATCCAGGGGAGTGTTAGGCATAAAAAAGCCTGTTGATAATTGTTTGGTGATTTATGCTCTTAAACAAAAATTGTAATCGTAATTTTTTATTCATAAAGGACTTACGCAAGTGACGAATGCCAATAGTTCGTCATCCCTGTTTGTATATCTAATTACGGTCTAATACTGTTGTAAGTATTTTAATGTAAATTATTTTTCATACAAAAATATGTCTCAACTGCAAACTTAATTAGATAGATGTTAGATAGGTATTCAATAATAATCAAACCAGAGTATGTTAAATCGTATTAAAATATACAAAATCGTAGGTAGAAAAGTAAGACGTACCTACCCTTAACTGCTAACGTTTCTCCTACTATGATACAAATCTGCCAGATTCCTATAGGCTTGACGTCGTAATGCCGTTTTTCTTTAAGACAGTAAGTTTTGGTGGCAAGTTACATACATACATATATACATAACACCACGCCCATAATCCCCGAAGGGGTAGGCAGAGTCGAAAGGGCAGCAAGCCCCTTCAACCACATTTAGCCCAAAATAAAGACGGGCTGGGTTAGATGGAAAATTGTGAAAAAGCAGCAATAAGTGGCTAACCTGTCGCCTACACAATGACACACTCAAAACCCGATATACCATTAGTCGCCTTTTACGACATGCTAGGCAAGAACCACAGTTGGCATCCGTGGTTGGCATATTCTTTTTAAGTCCCAGACCAACATGGGAAAGTAGGCTAGGCTGGGTTGGATGGAAAGCTGTGAAAAAGCGGCTAGCTCGTCGCCTACTCAGTCACATACCCAAAAACCTGTAAACTATTAGTCGCATTTTACGACTTGCTAGGCAAGAACCACAGTTGGCACATTATTTTTTTTTTGTCCCAGATCAACATGGGCCAAGTCACAGACCAACATAGGACAGATCGGTAGCAAGTTTTCTCTGGCATTTGCTAATTATATCAGATGTGTCGCTTACAAACGGGCCTATCAATATGGCTAGAAACCGCAAATGCATTCGACATGTAATTCGATTAGATACAATAATTAAAAATAATTAAAATACTTTAAGTCAAAACTTAAGGTTATCTAGAAAAAATTTGATCTATATTACTTATATTATTCGGACTTTTGTACCAGCTATATTAAAATATATATCTATAAAACAGTATAGCTACATTATAAAATGTATCACCATTAACTAATAACTATAATATAATATATAACTACCAATTCATTTCACCACGCTCGCAATCCCCGGGGTAGGCTAAGGAAAGTACCAATAATGTAACCCATGCATAGGTACTCACCAGCCGACATAGTAGTCGTCGGAGTGGTCGGGGAGGCGCGAGCGCGTCTTGCGCCAGAGCCGGTCGTGCGTGTGCGTGTGCTCGTACCCGTCCGGGTTCAGCACCGGCATTATGTAGAAGTCGGCTTGCTTTAGCACCTCGTATTCCGCACCTGAACATATCACTTTATTATCATACGTATAACCACCCACATTATTGCACTTTCAATTTCCCGTAATGCTGAGCGCATGCACTTAAACCATGTGTCTTTTATAATAAGATAAGATTTCCCGACTTATACTGCGCTAGGCTAGATGAAATGTTGTTGAAAATAAATAACTATGATGCGCGTATTAAACAACTTTATCGATGGTATGATATGGCAAATGATGATAATGACGATAGATTATTTTGTTGGTTTACTACAAAAGCAAGACAGAGTTTACACTTAAGTTGACAAGCTCGATGGCGCATTCGGTAGTGACCCTGCCCCATGCGCCAAGAGTTGTGGGTTCGATCCCCACCCAGGACAAACATTCGTGAGATGAATACTTGTGTTGGTTCTGTGTCTGGGTGATAATATCCAATATTTAAGTATATATTTGTAATACATACCACTGTTTTTTCTGATATCCGTAACACAAGTGCTTAAGCTACTTACTTCGGAGTCAGATCAATGTATGTGATGTCGTCGAATGTTTATTTATTTTTGTATTTAAATTCGCTGTGTGTGGTTTTTTATGAAAGTACATACTTATCTATTTTTGCACCAACCGCAGAAATTAAGCAACTTTCTCTGTATTCGGTTGCCAAAACTAAAAATATCGCTACATTTGCTAAGGCATCCAACGACACACATCCGTTAATACTGAGTGCTTACACTAGATTTAAGGTTGCATTGGGAGCCACTCCGTAGCCTTTTCTAGTCATTATTTCATAACAGCAATTTAGGTTCTGACCCTTAGATGCTTGTTATAAGAACTAAAATGTGTAAACCATGAAGTTAAGTTCCCACCTAATCCTTTTTCTCCCTCGACAAGCGCGTGCAAGATCCAGGTGGACACGGCAGGCGCAATCCACTCCCGCGCATGGGCCCCGCCGTCCAGCCACACGGCCGGCTTCATCCGCGAACGGAGCTTCCACTTCTTTTTGTAGTCCTGATTATTTGGATCCTTCGTATCAGTATCATTGGACGGCAGCGACACCTTAAATATCAGAAACACTGGTCAGATTATTTTATCCTCAGAATAATTAACGATTCTGGGTAATAAATTTAGTAGTATATATGTATATTAGTAGTAATATTACTGTTAATTGTAGTTCCCTCTATAAGTTAATTTATTTACTGTGCACATGGCAATAGAACAGAAACACAAAACTATTGAGTCAGCCATTTATAGAATGAATTAAATAAGTCGGGTGGGAGGGAAATCACTAACCGATTGAGCAACCCATCAAATATATTTTTGCAGAGCCGCCCACACACGAAAATAGCAGTCATTAAATACAATTATTTCATGTGTATTAACGGAGCTGTATAAATAATTAATTACATATTTCCAACACTTACAATGGTGAATGCCATTGAATTCTACTTTAATTACCTTGACTGCTACTAACGGAAGCCCCTCTGATGACCGGCCCAATGGCACCAATTCGACCAAGTCTGCGTGGGAGTGCTGCAGGTACTCGAGGTACCGCAGAATGTCAGCGTAACGATGATATCGTCGCCAGGTCATCGGGTGTCCGCGCAGTTGCTCCAACTCAAGCCTCTGCTTCTTTGACAATCTTGGATTCTCATACGTTATGGCTTTCTAAAAAGGATTCATTATTATTTCAATTAACTAGTTTCAGGAATATTTCGTTTAGAAGCATAGTAAATCAACAACAGTTACGGCAGATAATCATTTACGGCCTTACCTTCTCTCGATTTATATTTTGATTGAAATTTATTGAGAATAAAGGTATATGACGATAGTGCTACCTAAATGTTATGATTGAAAATAAGGCAAACTTTATTAAGAAGTACCTGTAAATCCCAGATGACCACATCGAAATCTATTTTCGATGATTTCAAGTGATCTTTGACATCGCTCAAGAGATCAGGCGGGACCAGTAGATCCGTGGATCCGTTGAGCGACGGAGTTGTCCACCACATCAGTCCCGACCCTTGCGCTTCCTCTTGCATGTCCAACAAGTCATTAACCTTCCACTGGACGTCAGGGTAGGTCCTCAGCAGTTGATATCCCTTATAGTTCTTCTTAATTGATTTCTTGCTTGACTTTTTTACTAAATAAAATAATACGAATTTTATTTAAAATCGGCATAGGTAAATAGTGTGTAAGTATGATTGATAATCATGGGCTCCGCTAGGATTATTTTCAGGGAGGGGCATCTGCATCTAGACATAGCAGTATAAAATATATAGACAATATACATGTATTTTTATGTATTAAGATATTATTTTATATACATATTTTTTATTTCTATGGGGGACCCTACCACTGGTGTAGTCGGGTAAAGAGTATATTATTTTTTTCTATGTACTTTCTTTCTTAATAGGGGATTCACGTCCATCCGCTTGCACACCGCTCCCGGCGCCTTAGTTGATAATGTGTACATACTACTTAAGCCCCACTTAACGTTATTGTGAGCCCTATTCAAGATAAATAATTAGAAACTCCTGTATATTCATTGATCATGTCTTAGTATAAGTATCTATTTCAAGGTTAACACATCTTTGTTTTATAAAATAACCATAACTAAGTTTAACTACACAATTAAGTAGGTATTGTATATTTATTATTTCTTTGGACTTGTTGTAATGAAGATAATTCCTAATGCCTTTTCTGTATTGCCCATTGCCGGTTAGTATATTATAATGAATGATAGTTCAAAAAATGGAATGTATAGTTACGGTGTCTCTAATGTAGGTAAGTACTTACATTTTCACTTTCAATCGATGAAGTGATTATTATTTCGTACTAGCTTGTACTCACGACTACGTCCGCTCACATTTTATAGTTAAGCCAAAGAGGAATATATCTCAAATACGAATCTACAATAACGAGATACAACAATGAGATAAAATGTATTCTTTGTGTTAAGTTAGATAAACATTAATATATACATATGTGAGCCATTCGGACATTGTTTAAGATTTAAAGAGTGATTGAGTTACAGACAATCAAATATACAAACATTCAAACAATGAAACCATTTATAAAATTAGTGAAATGTACCAATTGTCCTATTAACTTCTAAACTTATTTTATACGGATATTGAGATAGCTAGAGGCACACTAGAGACTAGACAATCCAGAATTCTAGATGTTTGCCTATAAGTCTAAAATAAAGAATACTTACTGGGCCCACTCATCACCATCCCATCGGTCTCCTCGGAATCGAGGAGGCTCTGAAACCAATTGCTAGTGGCTACTGTTAGCGGTGCTACTGTTGTTGTGGATGTGGTTGTAGTTTCCTTGCTCTCAGAATCTTCGAACCATCCCCCAGTACTAAACCAGCTATTTCTTGATATCCAATCGTAAATCCGTGAGAAAATTCCTGAAATGCAAACTTATGTAAAGTTAAAACTATACATACATACTTCCACGTCTAAGGAGCGATAAGGTCCTTAAACCACATTTAGCCAAAAAAATTATGTAAAAGAAGTGACAAGTGGTTCCAATCACAAAACCAGTCGTCAATGCACTAATGGTCATTAATTATTATTTTGTCCCATGTAAGACTGGGACTCGAAAAGAATGTATCTCGCCTGACATGTCGTAAAAGGCGACTAATGGTACCTACATTAGGTTACGTGAAACGTTTTCTCCGCTGATTGGTTTTTTTTTTGTTTTTTTACTCATAGCTTGTTTTTGTCTTCTTTGCCAATTTAAGTATATACCTACTACTTGCATGCTATACGTACATACTTACGTTTGCTACTATTTTAGAAATGTCAATTTAGTAGCGATGTTCAAGTTGCTCTTACTATACACTGACGTTTAAACTAAATATAAATGTAAGAAACCTTTACATTTTGCAACATTTAGTACGGTAGTCAAATATCGGACCTTTCGTATGTCCGGCAACTTTAATATTGTTAATTTATGAGTTTTAATATCATATACAATGTGGTTAGTTATATCTAAGAGACGGAAGCTACTCAATCACTAGAAACATTGTTTCTTATCATAATTACTCAACCAGGCATGCGTGACGGTGTCATAGTTACAACCATTTCTCAACGTTTAATCCGCTATTCATTATATTGACTTCAATGTAATTTCCTTCTTTTTCTTCGAAGAGAATTGATATGAAACTGGCCTGGTTTCCACGTGCATCTTTTATATGTACTTATAATAAACAGATGCGTATAGTCTATGCGTCATTTATAAAATGCATTTAATTTGTGAAAACTAACATCGAATCTATTGATATCATATGATACGAAACATTTCCCATCATTGGTACATAAATGACTGCCTCGTTGGTCTAGTGGTAGCATGCGCCGCCTAAGGACCAAGAGGTCCCGGGTTCAATTCCCGGGTCGGGCCAAAATTTGTGGCTGGGTATATTGAAATTACTCAGTAACAGTCTGGAGTCAGGAAGTTCGCGGTTTAATCACCCCGTGACCTTTCTCCGGTCATGTCGAATTGCCGTCTCACCAAACTATGAGAGTGAAGGAACAGAGAGTGGACCCACTTGAGCACTATAATATCTCCTGCGCAGTTGGCTATAATCCACGTTAAGACTGGCCGTAGTGACCGATATTGGTTAGAACTTCTAACCAATATCGGTTAGAACTTCTAAGCAATATCGGTCACTACGGCCAGTCTTAACTTAGAAGGACATTACAGAAATGAAATACAAACTTGCCGCGTAACATAATTGCAATAAAAGAAAAAAAACCTCATGTCGATATGCAAGATTCTATAATTCATCAATGCTCAAAATTCTTGCTGTACCTATCGTAGTCGTTTATTATTTGGACATACATATTTAAAATATTGCTTAATAAACTATACTACTTTTTCCCCGTAAAAACGACTACCTATGTACATTTTAAATAGACATCAAGAAATCATCGATATATGTGTACAATAAATTGGCTTGCATAGTGAAACGCGGACAACTTGTGTTTAAAATATGTTTTTACTCCTTCACTCAATTAATTTAGCCAGTGCCGGATTATAATCAATTCAATAATTATTGAAGCGTGGACCCTGCAGCATGCGGACTGAGTACCTATTCCTAACGTTATGTACGATTCCTATTCAGGGCCCTCTAAGACCACGATCATGGTTTTTGCGAGTCTAGTTATTACATTGAGACTGCCATCGGATATTCAAGTTCTTTTATTTAGATACCATAACCCGACTAAATAGGGTCATTTGGGTCGTGTTTCCTATGCTTGGTAACATATAATATTGTGTATTGATTGAGAGAACGCATCTTTTCAGAAAGCTGTAAGGACAAAAGTGAACATTTCAAAGCTAGAGTTAGCATTTTATTTGCAGCTCTAACTTTAAAATGTGATAAAAAGAACCAATGAAACCGACAAGTTATTAAGTATTAACGTCCTCTAAGGTAGGATACCTACGTGCACTTAGTCCATTCACTATGTTTTTTGGCTTTTAACAATGATACATCATTGTACATTCACTCTCTGTGGACTGAATGGACGAGAATATTAAGAGGCGTCCAAGAGTCCTCAAATGCTTGCGGTATGTGGTATCTGTTAATGCTAGTAGCATATTGTATAAAGATCAGGTGGCAGTGCTTTAATTAATAAAAATACTTGCTAAATAGCATAATGAGCTTTAGGTTCCGTTCTCCTGTGATACCTGTCGGGGGATTGGAAATATCGAAGACCAGAGCCCTCAGACCTATAGTTAACTATGTAGTTAAAACTTAACAATTCTCAATAAGACCCTACATTTTTAACACTAGGGTTGTTATCTAAAAACACCACAGCGCAAAGGATGAGGCCCATAGGTGTGAGTTCGGCACTGGTGTGAAGTAGTAATGTGCGTATGTGCTATGAGTGCGATAGTGTTTTAATGCCCGTGACTTTGTATGTCTAATGGGCTTGAACTCTTTGACGTGGTTTGTAGAGACATTGTTTCAAGCTGGGCTTTTAATAGAGGACCTTTAACTTTTTAGAAAATCTTAATCTGAAACTATCAAGTTCACTTTGAGTCTACTTGTTATTTTGTATAAAGATTAGGCAAAAATAGCACGGAAGAAATAAATACCTATTATATTTATTGTTATGGTATTTGGAACATGTTAATTTTGCACAAATAACGTTTTAGACGGCACCTACCTAAAAACCAACCTGTGTTTGCGGGCTTCTTAGGAGATTTTTTCATTTTGTTCTGTTGAAAGAACGTTGACAACCACCCTGGGTTTTTAGGGGAACAGGTTGTAGATTTTTTGGGCGGGGCTTTAGTAGGTTTGGCGGTGCGCCGAACTGGTTTCGTCGTAGGGCGGCGAGTGGAGACGGCGGCCGGGCGACGGCGCGTTGTGGCCGGAGGGCGGCGCGTTGTAGGGCGGCGCGTCGTGGGGCGGCGCGTCGTAGGACGCCGCGTCGAAGACGGGCGGCGCGTCGAAGCCGGCCGCTTGGTCGTCGCCCTTGTTACCACAGCTGGCGCTATATCCTCCGCTTCTAACCACACATAATCTCCTCCAACGTGCAACAGCGGCCGCTGAGGACCTTTAGTCACCACTAAATTGTTATTCAATGAGGGTCGCTTAGTCACTATAAAGTTTGTATGACTTTCTATATTAATGTTCGTGGTTTTTATTACCTTTTTCTTACTGTCTTCGTTATGTGTTTTTTTTATAGTTGTGTTCACTTTTGGGACTTTGCCCCGTAATATAACTTTGGCACTGGGTTTCGAGGTGGTAGGACGGGGCGAGGTGGTGGTTTCGAAAGACTCCTCGTATTCATCCCAGAGCGAAAAAGGGTCGAGGGGTTCGGAGTCGGAGACGTCCGCGGAGTGAGGCGGCGGGCGGGCGGCGGCCGCGCACGCCAGCAGCGCGAGCAGCGCCAGGCGACGCGCCATGTGGCGGGCGTGTGCGCATGGCGAGGTGCGCGAGCACTGTCCGCGGCGTAGCGCGCGCCTGCGCGACCACCTTCCCTGCCTCTGTCATTATGCGACAATGTCGCTTTCGACGCGCCCGCAGCCACTAGGTCACTCCGCCCGTTCCGCCACCGCATCGCTGCTACACGCTTCTACTCTCTTTTATTTACTTATCTAGGAGTAACGCGATTTCTTACTATATATTCCTCTTTGCCTTATTTTGCCGTGCGAATAGACATTGCAAGTCATGAATTGTTATTTTACTGTGCGAATAGACATTGCAAGTCATGAATTGCAAATGAATGACATTAAATGTTCAAACTTTACCCAAGAAATACGTGTGCTTTGACGTGGGAATTACAAATGGCATAGTTGATATGTAAGTGCTTGTATCTGGAACAGGCGTACTTATGTTCTACAACGTATGCTAAGTATAACTTTGTAATTTTCATGACTTGTAAGTAGTGTAAGTTACCCGAAGAATATAATGTGTAGAAGGCACTGTAATTTTTCATTTCTCCATACCTACTTAACGACTAAACTGCTGAAATATCGTGGATATAACAAACATGAACAATTAAACTTTATTATATTAACAAATAAATATTTTATAAATAACAGTTTGTGAAATGTGGAGCAAGTTTACGGTCCGGTACGCACTGTCTTGCGCCCGTGCACGCGCACGCGCATTGCAGATATCACTCGCTAAAATAACACTCGTTTACTCGGAAACGTATCATTGCACTGTTTGACTATCGGCATTACTTACCGGGCGCCTACAGACCTAGCTTCGCTTCCTCCGACCGATTAGCTTTCTACCCGGGAATACCAGTTTTGGTAGAGCGCGCATCGGGGATAAACCCATGGTGTAAGACTCATTCGTTATTCTAAGATGTATATAATTTACATATTTCGAAACCCTAAATAACTTTAGCAAGATGTGTAACTAGCTCTATTTACTTGTGAAATTTTAAAAGTTATAGATAGTAGTACTTTGTACGACAGCGCCTTAAATTTTGCGTTGGACACAAAATCGATCCTAAACCGGAACAAATATTTTGTTGATGAAACTATTTTCAAACCATGGTGTTTGTAGTAGCACCATTAATTTTGATTTCCATAACACTAGGCTCAAGCATAAGTTCTTAATTAAGTATTGTTGTCAAATAAAAAACGTAAGACAAATCATTGATTTTTCTTTGGTAAATCTTCCAAAACATACCTACTAACAAATTAATTTTGTCAACATTGAATTGTTGGGTTGAATGACCGTATGACCTTGTTTTCTTTCGAATAGACCTGGAGAAGCGATAACCGGCCTTTACAGTGGCATATTTTAATACGCTCTGTTTTCTAAAGAAATCTTTGTGTAGGTGGTTATTACGTCGTGATAGCGTTTTTCATTAGCTCAGCTTTGCCTTCTCCCCGAGTTGGTAAGCCGCAAGCGTGAAGCCGCAGAATGGAGTCTGCGGCAGGTAATTTAGCGCGTCGGGGTCTCGCCATGATAAATTGTCAAAAAGTGACTACTTAATACCTATAGTAATACTCGAGTGAACGCAACCGTATCACCATTAAAGTAAACTACGCTTAGAGGTGACATATTTCAACAACTGTACCTATCTGTTGAAAGCCCTTGGAAGATCAATGTAATTTCCGAAGAGCACTGAATACTCCTGTGGTATTCCTGCCTCTCGTAGAAGGCGACAAAAAGGGCCTTTAGGGTTGTAATAATAGTGAAGATACAAGTGAAAGTAGTAACAATGTCTACAAAACCCACTTGACTAATATCGAAGTGGAATCTGGCACGCCAAAAAATTTTAACCCTAAAATAGGTCATAAACTACCCTCATGCAGTGAACCCATTCTATAGCCAGCACTCTGTCATAAATGATTAATTCATAGTACAGAACGTAGGATGCTCTGTTGGAATGGTATTTAAAACCTTCTTGCTTATCAAAAAATCAAAATAGTTTCTTCAGATCTCTCCTGACTCACACAATATACTCGTAGTAGTAATAACATCAAGGATTAAACTTACCAAACTTGTTTAGATGCGAATATGGATTAATTCAACATAAGTTACCAACCTACTCAAAAAATAGGTAGGTAGGTATTTATTTTTGAATACCGTTTGTAAATAATATTTGTACTGAAATTTAACAAGAGGAAGAATTAAAAGAAATTAAATCCTTAGTTAAGAAACCGTTAAATTAAATAATTTCGTTTATATATAGACGTAAATAATACTAACAACACTAACTGGTTTCAGTTTAGTTCAATATAAATATAATAATTTTGGGAAACGTTTTTTGTAGTTAATTATAAAGTTTAGTGCTCATTGTACGCTTTATTCATAGGACATTTTAAATGATGTTATTTCTTCACACCGAATTATTGTTGTTGATTAAACTAGTCAGGTCCTAAGGGTTTTAGGGCTGTTATTAATTTGACGCTAAAGTGATTTTCACCCTCGTGATTATGACAATTTTCGCGAGGATTCAAAAGTTCTGAGTTTCACCAAGGTGGCTTACATACATACCTGCTTGCCAAATCTATATTGGACTTTAGATTATCAAACTGCTTTTGAATTGAAGTTTTATTTTATGACATTACCCTAATATGTTAAGTGGTGGTAGCTCAATGTTAAGGACACGCACCTTTTTTTAACCGAGTGGTGCGCGTTCAAAACCAGGCACGTACCTCTGGTTTTTTTTCAAATTTATACCACTAGCTCAGCGGTAAGGGAAAACATCGGGTTGAAACCTGCACATACTTACAACTATGCACGTGTAGCCATGATCCAAATTGTCTGGTTCCCCTATATAAAGCCAGATTGGCAGTCGCTTCAATGTTACCAGACTCGCTAAATTCTGGATCACGGTCTAAGCGGACCCCATTTAAGCATATAGATACACATTCGGGACATAACGTAAGGAGGATGGCGATGACTTTGTTATATTTATACTTACGTATAAAGCGCTTTAAATTCGTATTAGAGATTTAACAATTTATATGTGATTTAGAATTCAGTTTATCCTTGCAAATATTACTGAACAACTAATCCACATTGAAAGGGTTAAATATTTCAAAGTTTTTATTCAACCTGGAGGAATTTGATTGCGTTAATTATATGTAATAATTAAAAAAACAGTAACCGACGCTTAAGTAGGCGTAAATTTATAATACAAATAGCGCAGAATAACGAATAATATAATATTACCTACTTGATTAAAATAACAGACACGGAACATCTGTTTAATGCGAAGCGAAATGATAAATAGAATGACAATAACGAACAATATGTATATA
Source organism: Glyphodes perspectalis (assembly GCA_951394215.1). Lineage (NCBI taxonomy): Eukaryota > Metazoa > Arthropoda > Insecta > Lepidoptera > Crambidae > Glyphodes > Glyphodes perspectalis. The sequence goes on from OX596203.1 coordinate 8,860,553, forward strand.
TGTGGTGAAAAAATAAATTTGAAAGCAAAATTGATATATCGGTTGCCCTGTTTAGCAACCGGGCTGCCTACAAAAGCGAATAGATGGTGAAGTACCTACCTATTCGACTTTGTATTCAGTATCGAGCTACAGCGTAATAATAAAAAATTATTTGTTATAGCATCTAAATTTTAATTTTAAATGATATCTATGAATTTTAGTTTCATTTTTTTATTATCTTTAACTTAAAGCGTCATTGAGTATCACGCATCTTAAATTTCCCAATAACCTATTTCCCTTTTAGTTATTAGTAGATTAAAATATTCGTTCTTACATTTTTTTTATTTAAAATAAAGAGCGCGATTTTTCCGTAATCCAGTTTCAGTTTATAAACATAGGTATTAAATATTTGTAGGATACAGTCTATTGTACCTAATGCTTTTAGGGGTTAGGAGCAGATAAGAACGTCTCACATGTTCGAGGTGGTTCGAGTCCGAGCACGTACCTATCTAACGATTTCGACACAAATTCATACTCCAAATAACTCTGCATGTGTAATTCGGTTCAGTGCAATGTGTTTTCGGTGTAGCGTGATTCGGGATAACGTGCATTCGGGCTAGCGATATAAGGGCTAGCGTTCTTTTGGGCTAGACTGAATCGGGGTTCCGATTTTTGGTATTCAGTATTTCAGTATTAATAAATAAATCATACATATACGTCAGTGTTTTATTTTATTGCATTTTCTATATCCAACATTCTCTATTTAATTTTAGCACAAGATATAGGGCAGACAGGTAGGCCGACAAAATGCATCCCAGATGGCATCGTGGTGTATTGATTCGGGCAAGTATTATTCGTGTGAAGTCTTTCGTGGTAGCGTGATTTCGAGATGCAGGTATTCGTGTTTCAATTTTCGTGATTGAATACCACCCTCGAATATTAGATATGTTAGTTACATCTCGTGATATCACCGAATAATATATATTCGTTCTTATTTGTAATAATAAAATTATCGTAGCGATATATACATAACAGTGAGGTAAGTTAATGTGTAATTAGCTTTAACTTTAATTGTAGGTATACGGAAAGAAACTTACTCACCCATAAAACAAGTAGAATTGAAATAACAATGAAAAATTTTGTATAATGGGTTTCCATAAAAATATTGTAAATAGCCACATTACCGACTACAACATATCTACATGACATTTAATGATTTATACATTAAAAATAATGATGATGTTTCCAGTAATTAGACGGATTTACACCCTATTTCTAAATTGATTTTCGTTGAGAGTCTTAAACGGTAATTTATTAAACTTTGTATGATAAGCATATTTTTATTTCCTTAACAAACCATTCCGAACTCTATCTAGTCGCTCATAAATGAATTTACTTTACTTATTATTAGCACATAAAGGTAAAAAGTAGAAGTACGATAAATATCCGTATTAATGATTTAATTACTAATTAAAATGAAAAGCCCACACATTTTAGGTAAATTATTTTAAAGTTAAGTAGAAAATAGATTTTTAATTAATTTGCGGACAAGTTGTATAATTGGCATGTAATTAAACAAATTATTCTTTCGTTTTTTTCTGTAGATACTTTTGCGCTTATCGGCCCACTCTTCGTATTTTATTTTATAATAAATTATTGAGGTATATAAGTACTAAAGTAAAGTAATGCTTGTAATGTGAAGTACTTGGAATGTAAAATTTTCTTGTTTAATTTATGGTGCAGCCGTTTTGGTCTTTGTATTTAATAAAACTCGTCATCTATTAATCGTACAATTAGTCGTACGGCTTACGGTAATGCGGACGTGTTGCGAGTTATAAGTGTCATAAAATTAATGTCCACGGGTAAGTGAGTACCTCACCCTAATTATTTACGACAAAACAGTGACATTTACTCATTTGCATGCTAATATCTAGTTCCAAGTGCCAACAAAGCAGGTAGGACGCCAGACGCATCGGTGCTCCACATGTAAACACACAGGGTCAAAACGAATTTCGTTGCGAGTGTTCGGGGGACTAGCGGCGCGAACGGTCGTGTTTTAAGAAGAGGGGTCAGGCGAGCATTGTTTATAGGCCGGTAATATTTCAACTGAGCTAGCCCACAGCCGAGCTAAGCCACGGGCCAGGAGAGTTCATCGCCGGTTCACTGTCTACCCGACGCAGGTCATTGCGGTATAACCGGTGAGCTACTCAATCTATTTGCATGGCCGATTGCATACTTGATTCGCGTTTATCCTTTGAGGTACGCATCCAAATTCCAATAAAAATGTGTGCACTGTAACAGTATGTAGGGCAATGCGTTATTGAAGTAAAATAATTAACCTTATATATTTAATGTTTCTTTTTGTGTCCATTGATTTGAATATGTCTAAAACTTATGTGATTGTATTTTTTTTTTAAATTAACATTTAATGCAAATTCATCATTTGACATGATAGTTTATCTGTTTGTACTTAAGTGCAGAAGCCCTTATAGATACTTAATTTACAAATTATAGTCATAATCTGTCTGTTTTAAATAAATAAAAATAAAATAAATAATATATTTAATAGTTTATTATTCCACAAATACAACAAAAAGAACTTGAAAGCTTTATTGATCACAGCGATCTCTTCCAGACAACCTTCAGGTACAGGAAATATTTGTAACTGTAAAGAGGCCGTTCAAGAAAGCGATATCAATGTACATTTAATTAATAAATAATTGAAGAAAAAAACAAATTAGAATACTGTACATTGCAGGCTAATTGTTTCATTGATATTAATTATAGTAATCCATACTTATTATATCATAATAATGACATTAAATTAATATTGGTTGTGAAAAATAGGACAATATTTTATACTAAAAGCTTCATCATAATATAGGTTTCTGCACTTCTAAAAAGAACTGTCTAATTAAAAATATTTTGGTAACAACAGTTAGGTACACCTACAATTTTTTTTAGAATTGGTTAAAATGTTTAAGTTACTTTCGTGTTTAAAATTTTATTCATATTATCTAAGATCGATAGATCATCTAATCAACAAATTCAAATGAGTGAATCGTGATTTTGGATAGATGGGTTGCAGGCCAGTCTACTTCTGTTCTATACGATAATTGGCCTATTTTCTATAGTGTTATTTACATCTGAGATGTTCCACATAAAAACTTATCTACAGGCATATAAAGACAACACTAATTATTATTAATATTATGGTAGGAACCACAGAAAAGTCAAAATACTGATGTTTAATATGTATATTTATGTGACGTCCGAATTATATAAATGGAATAAAAGCGAATTTAGTCGAAACACTTTTGTTTCAGAAAGGAAAATGTACGGACGATGGGTGACCAATTTCCTTATAGCATATTGTATGGGTTTATGCTACGAGGTTGGGGCTGGGCCCGTGGAGGAAAACTCTTTCAATCCAGTTGTTATTCAAGTAAACTCACAAAAATCTCCAGCCAAGGTTTGTATCATTTGTATTATTTAATAAAGAGATCGTATCTCTACCTATGTTATCTCTATGGTAATAGGGTCAAGTTCAATAGTGTAAAAATAAAAAAAAAATCAGTCGAATTGAGAACCTCCTCCTTTTATTTTAAATAAGTTAAAAAGCAGGCTTGTAGTTTGTGTTTTCGATGACGTCTATACCACGATTATAAATAAATGGGTACGGATTGGATACTATAATATTTAAATAATAGTTTATTTTTTTTATGCTGTTTAATTCATAGCTTGTTGATATATATTTGTTATTTCTCGTATTTTAACTTAAGTTACAATTTAAAGTTTAATTAGTCAGTGTTTTAACTTGTTTGACTTATAAAACAATGTTATGTCTCTGGCTCGAAGCTTCGCACTTTTTGAATAAGATCAATACTATTTTTAAAATTTCAAACTTTTGAATCCATACAAGTAAGTGACGGGGAACACAGTGGTGTGATGTGAATTGTAGTGTCAGTCTCTATGAGTTGTACGTAGTATATTATTACTCTGTGTTATTACTCTGTGCTATGAGTAAACTCTCCGATTCCCATTGTATGCAATTCGTACGATATTTTTGCTAAATTTCCGATATTTCTTCAGACAAACCATTTCCGTGCCCACCACACCAGCGACCGATATATCAGATAAAAAATCAACGGAAACGTTGTTTTTACTTGCCTGATAGAACTTAATAAACCTTGTTGGGGTATTTTTTTAAATATAAAGAATCAAATAAAGTTACAAGTGCTGAATATCCTTAAGTCTTCTTACTTTAATATTTAATAAACACAAACCCCTTTTTATGGCCAAAATGTCAGTGATATTTATCTAAATGTCCAGCGCCAATGTTTGATAAATGTGACCAATTGTGATGTTACCGACACATAATTTAAGTTACTATTTTAGTTATATTTACCTGGAATTATAAGTATTTTAAATTCGTTTGATACTTAGGAATAACCTAATTGCCGGGTATTTAAGATAAATATTATCTTGAATTTGCATAACAATCCTCATATTTCCCAACACCTACCGTAAATGAATCGTATAAATAAGGAAACGTCAAAATCTGATATAAGTATCGGACAGGAAGTGACGTCAGAGACGATGGATACTTCTATTATGTCATGTGAATAGAAGGTATTTTGATTATAAATGGTGTCCCAAAATTAACGCAAGATTTGAATTTGCCGCTATTTGTGCAGTAAAGTGTTCGCAACCTCAAAAAATAAACAATTTGACAGCTGACAGATTAGGGTTAGTAAAAATGGGCCTCTGAGTACTGAAACCAATGGAGACGATATAATAATCTATGTATATGAACAATCTACTATACAAATATGATTAATATCGATATTGCATTCTTAAACCTCTATCTATCTATTTTTAACAAGTCTACAATACTGCACGTAAAATGAGACAACAATATATTTGACTTAACTATTTTCGGTAACATCATCATGTGACGTCATAGAAATATCTAAGTGAAGCCGGCTTACCATTTTGGTTTCTTGCTTTATAGTATGTAAATAAGTAAAGTGGAATGACACTACGGAAAGGCGCCATATTTGTTTCTCACTCAAATTGGGCTTCACTTTTTCGTAGTTAAGCCATCTCCATTAGTTTCAGTACTCAGAGGCCGTTACACGATCGAACAACGTATCTTTGTCGTGTATCTTTTTTTTAAAATGAGGTTGGTCAAGCAATGACTGTTACATGATAACACACTTCTTTCTGCCTCAGTTGAATGATATTGATATAGACGACAAGTGGTTTCCCCCCCGCGGGGTCCTTAGTTTGGCGTACCGGGGGGCTTAGTAGGCCCTGTATACCGGGACCAGGCCGAAGCCAAGAGGGACTCCGAGATGGGCCGCGACTGCTCGAGTTAGGGACGAATCAGTCGCGGCACCGGCCGCGGCTCTCTCTGCGGTCGAAAGAGGATTTCCGAGTAAGACAAGGAGCTGAGTGTTTCGTTGCTTGCCTTCCTATCCTCGGCAACAAGCCCACAACCACACGTGCATTACAGGAGAAAATTAAACGCTGCATCAACCAAATACAGCCACATTTATGGAAAATGGTCATGGAAAATTTCGATAAAAAAGTGCGAATGTGCCAGTAAACCGTGGAGGCCGTGCTTGATGTGTTATTCCATAAATAAACTTATCCTATACATTTTATGATTTAATAAAAAAAAATCTTGCGTTAATTTTGAGACATTTTAATTTTTTTTTTTATTACCCTACATATAATATAACTGTTTTGCATTACAACAAAACAATTATTATGTGTCGGATAAAACACAGTGTTGTGTGAAGAAGCGGTTCATGATTTCTTTGCCTTATTTGTCTATGGTATTAAAAAACTTACCAATTTCTCTCTGGTTTAGGAAATTTACCTTTTCTTGCCACCAGCTGGTTTGAACCTGTCAAACTTCATAGTCTTCTATCACCAGCAAGGCCTTGCTGCAACACTGTGTTTTATCCGAAACATAATAATTGTTTTGTTGTAATGCAAAACCGTTATATTATGTGCCTTTATAAAACACAGTGTTGTGTGGAGACCTGTTTGTTATCTGCTGGTGTCAAGCATAAACGCTATGAGATTTAAAAATAAAACAGACAACAATATTTTCATAAACTCTTATTGAATAAAAATAACAATGAATTAGAAACCAATTAAAGTCTCATGAATTCAAAGCTTTTAGAATTATCCCTTAACAAAATAATATAACAGAAATAATAAGTCTTCTAATATTAATTGTTTGGTACAAGATAAATAATCACATAAATTATTACTTATTTAAATACTTGCAAAATTATCACATAATAAATCAGCCTGAGAATTGTTGAGCTCATTCTGTTCAACTTCTCTGCAATAAAACTTTTTGAAAGTTTGACCATTCTTCCAATTCCCTCTTTTCAGTATATCATCCACAGGTTTATTATCTAACCAACCACGGGATGATGATTGCAGATCGAATACTACCCGAAGGAGCAACAATATTGACATCTTTAAAAATGGTCTTGACCCAATTTGCAATATTTGTTCTAGATGCAGGCTTAACAATGCCAGTAACAGTTATAAATAAATTAGTAATATTAGTCTGAGATCTTCTGTTATTTGAAAGACAGATTAACTTCTTAATATGTCTTACTGGGCAAATGTGTTGATATGAGTGTTTAATTACCTTCCAGCCAGATTGTCGGTATGTACTACAATCTGTTTTTAAACCAAATCGTAGCCATAAAGTTATTACATCAGCATCCTCATAAATGTTGTCTCTTGCGATATCTAGTAAGGTAAGATCGTGAATTCTACGACCCGATGCTAGAAGAAGAATTAGGGCTGTACGTCTAGACACATTAAACATTGTATCTGAGGAAGGTGCAGTTTGTAGCCAGTCAAATAATAATTTAATATCAAAAACTGGTGGTTTCTGTATACATGGCTTGGCTAGAGAAATGGCTTTTAAGATCTGATGTACAAAAAAGTTCTTAGAAAAAAATTCTGATGAAGTGCCACAGTAAGTGGACACAGCCGACTTGTGTAAGAGTATTGTGCTGTAAGCAAGTCTATCTTGTAAAAACGACTTTGCCAAAAATCTCGCTACATCATTGCCCGTTGGTAGTTTAGGGTCAATTTTATGAGATACACACCAATGAACCCATCTTCTAATAGGAGCTTTGTAAGTGGCTAAGGTAGACTCACGCCAACTTCTTTTTAACAAATCTACTTCCTCTGTTGCCCAGTGGGATACTTGCCCTGTCCACCCCCAACTTTCCAGGCCAGTAGAGATAGTTTGTCTACCTGAGCGGGGCATAGACCCGTTGTGTAGTCTATTAAGGTCTTCCGCAGATCCTTTAGGGGAAGTGGTTCTTCCAGAACTCTCGACCGGAGATCTGGGAGCCAATAACACTGGGGCCAGTGTGAGGTGCTATTAGTATGAATTGTCCTGTTGACAGATTCAAGTGTGCCAGTACCTGCGGGATCAGGTTGGGAGGTGGGAACACCCATCCTAAGTGGAAGTTCCAGGGACGACTGAAGGCGTCGTAAAAAGTTGCGCACCCATCTGTTGAGTCCAGTGTAGCATAGTTTGGACCGTCTGCCGTGGCTTTGGACGCAAATAGGTCTATGTCCGGAACGTCCCATACGTTGAATATGGCCTCCGCGGCCTGGGGTAATAGGTGCCACTCGGGAACTGCTCGACCCCTGGAAAGGCGGTCTGCAATCCCGTTGAGTCTTCCTGGCAGGTAACATGCTGAAAGTGTTATCTCGAGCTTTTCGGTTAGCCTCAAGAGTTTGGTTGTTAGCCTCAAGAGAGCTAAAAAACGAGTCCCCCCCCCTCGTTTTTGACATATGCTACCAATGTTCTGTTGTCCGATTGTATTAGGATGTGAGCCTCTTTTAGTACCATCCATCCATCAAATTGCTCCGTATACTGCATACATCTCCTTGACATTGGAGTGCCATTTCTTTTGCAGAGGAGTCCACTTTCCCGATAGGAACAAGCCATTCATCTGAGCTCCCCACCCTGCATTCGCTGCATCGGTGGTTAAGAAGTGAGTGACCTCTTTCTGACGTAATGTCCTGGAGCTGTAATCTACTGCATTTAACCACCAGATCTGGTCCTGGTGTACAGCGTGAGGCAGAACTTTTCTCTCCCTCAGACGCCCCCTGTTGAATGCTCTCAGAAACAATTGCATTTTGCGACAATAAAGACGCCCCTTGGGTATAGTCAGGGTTGCAAAGTTTTACAGGCCTAAAAGGCTGTGTGTCGAGCAGCAAAAAGAGATCTAATCTCTTTTTTCTATGTGAGACATAAATGTTTTTATTTTTTTTAACTTTTTTTCTGTGGTAATGTCATTGTGTTTTTGAGAGTATTCCAGGTTATGCCTAAGTATTTTATCTCCTGTGAAGGCTCTATGGTTGACTTCGGATAATTCACATGCCATCCCAAAGTCTCTAGCAGACTCAGCGTTTCCGCAACCTGAGTGACTAGAACAGAACGGTCCTGATGGGATAGCAGGTAATCGTCTAGATAGACCAACACCCGCATACCTTTGGAACGTAGGGTTTCCGCAATCCAATTTGACACTGCTGAGAAAATTTGCGGTGCCGAACACAGGCCAAAAGGTAGAGCCGTAAGTTGTAAAATTTCCTGATTGTAAATCACTCTGAGGTACCGTCTGTGAGCCTCTGCTATTGGCAGGTGAAAATATGCGTTCTGAAGGTCAATTTTCACCAACCAGTCGAAATCTTGTAGAAAGTCTACTACATCTGACTGGGAAATTAAATGAAAATACTTTGTTGCTATGTAAGTATTGAGAGGACGAAGGTTGAATATAGGTCTTATTCCACCATCTGATTTTTTCACTAAAAACATTTTGGAATGGAAACCCGGGTTCAGAATGGGAGGTGGTTCTAATATCTTTTTTTTTTTTTCAGATCTTTGATCATTTTTGTCATTTCCGGTGAAACTCTGGTAGATATTTTTCTTTGTAGATTTTTGTAAGGAAACTGCAATGGAGGTTTTGCTTTGAATGGAATTCTGCAATTTGTTATTAATTTTAGAACGAACTGATTTGCACCCAACTGATGCCACATATCCTTGTGATTTTTTAGCCAACCACCTTTGAAGCTCTTCAATTGATTGTCAATTTTGTTTTGGATTAGTGCTGGAATTATCTGGGTTATTGTAGCGCCGAAAGGGCTTTTTAGAAACAAATTTAGATTTTTTGTTACCTTTAGAATTATGTTTATAACTTGGTTTATTATGTTTTTTAAAAGAATTTTGGTCAAAAGAATGGTTGGTTTCTTTTTTACCAAATAAGAAGGAGTGTTCAACCAAGAATGTGAACCTCCCAGTGACTGAACAATAGGCTGGAGATTTTGACTAAATAAATACTCAGAGCTTGGAGGTACATTAGCCAAAGTTGCACAGAGATTGGGGTTACCGATCTCTTTAAGAATACGGTCATGCCTCAATTCTATGCACTCTGCTCGTTTCCCACATACAATTTGCATAGTAACTTCAGAGTTTTTAGAGATAGCAGAACCAGGGCCAAACATTAAGGAAAATTTGTCTAATAAATTATTAGCATTTAAATTAGACGAGTCCTTGGCAACGCAAACCAGAATGTTTTGTAATGACAGTTGGATTAAATTTTTTTATTCTAAAACCAAATTAGATAAACAAGCCCTAAGTGTCTCTGTTGATGCTAAATAATCTTTAGTTTTGTTAAAATGGCATAGCTCTTCATTAATTTTCAAACCTGTAAAGCCAAGGAAAGCCATACAGGTTTGCAAGGCTTTTTTATATCTTATCCTTTCCAGGCCTGAGAATCGAATTGTTGCAACTTGTTCAGTTCTTTAAGACGCTCTGGGTTGGTATTATTCTGCTTCATCATGGCTAATGTTCATTTCACCTAACGACAAGGAATCAATGGGAGTGTAGATCTTCAGAAAATGGTTGTTGGATGAAGCACACTGCGAACTAGTGCTGGGTAAATCTTGGCTTTGTACTTGGGAGTTGCAAGGCAACTGCGCCATGTAATTAGAAATATAGTTTACGTGAGAAATCAAACTATCGACTCGTGGATCGTGGTATTGAGACTCATTGGACTTTCGGTGAAGCGTACCTTTCATCCTCCGAGGATGATAAAGAGGAATCCGAAGATTCAATTCGCGCCTGTCCTCCATCCGGAGCAACAGAACCCGACCTTTCGCTATTCAGAGCGTCCTCCATAACACCACTTTGCACTAAAACTGTGTTTTATCACTTTTAAAGTAGTTTGTTCCCGTACTGAAAACTTTTGCTGTTTACGCGGCAAAAATCATAAACGCTATGAAGTTTGACAGGTTCAAACCAGATTCGCCACGCAAAATGGTATAGACAGAGGCGCCAGCTGGTGGCAAGAAAAGGTAAACTTCCTAAACCAGAGACAAATTGGTAAGTTTTTTTAATACCATAGACAAATAAGGCAAAGAAATCATGAACCGCTTCTTTACACAACACTGTGTTTTAGAAAGGCACATAATGACATATTTGTTAGTATTATTATATCGCGTTAGTCGCTTCGTGTTCCCCAACCGTAAAAAAAATAATACTGCCGAGGAATTATATTCAACATGTATGTAAAAATAGCGCGTTCAGCTTAATATATTAGTATAAGAAGTTTAAGATACTTTTAAACAGAAAGTACCTACTTTAAAATTTTGGTGTTTCATATTAGATAATGTTTATATTCAGATCAGATACAAACTTTTTAATCTATACTTATAATAAATCTGTAGAGAGGTCAATTCTGTACATGAAATATATTTTCAAAGTAACTATCAGGGGGTGATTAGTGATCGATACTGATGCCAAAAATGCAATCAGTAAAATTTTTGTCTGTCTGTCTGTATGTTCCTTATAGAAACAAAAACTACTCGACGGATTTTAACGAAACTTGGTACAATTATTCTTCATACTCCTGGGCAGGTTATAGTATACTTTTCATTACGCTACAATCAATAGGAGCAGAGTAGTGAAGGGAAATGTTGGGAAAACGGGAGAAGTTACTCCATTTTTTAAGCTTCCGTCGCGTGTGCAGCCTTAATGGTTAAAGTTACATAGAAATCATGTATGACGGAAATAGTCTTTATAATATTAACCATAAACCCGGGTGACACCGCTGGCACAGCTAGTATATAAATATAACTAAATTTTACATATAATATATTGTTTTGATAGTTTATATGTAAAAGGAAATCATAGATTTTTTTTATTTGTCATGCATGGCCTAAGCTTTGCCCAAATTAAATTTTATTCAATAGGAACTAAACACGATATGCAATAATGTTGTACATGACTAACAGCTTGACGTTTCAGCCAATGTTTCCACTTTTAGGGATTTCTCCCTCTTTTAGGGAAAACTAACTGAAATTATGCATGACCAGGGATTATTTTAATTTAACATGATGATGGTAACCCTATCGTATGGTACCACCGGCCAGTATTACCAACCTTACGGTTTTAACAGTAGATTTGTAGTCTATGTGATTGACAGTCATATTTTTATTCACTGGCGGGGAATCCCAGTGTAAGAATGACAGTCGGCACCGGCCCATTTTTGAAATGGGATTTCCCCATACTCTCAATTAATGTTATTCCGGATTAATAATCCGCCTAACTAACTAACTAAACTTCACGCCACTTCCCTAGCGGGGTAGGCAGAGAGAACCGAACGCCATATGGCACGATCCTTACACACCTCACTCGCCTCTTCAACATTCATAATCCTTTTCATACAAGCTCTACGGTTTTTATGACTCCTAACATCACCTTCTTTTAATACACGACCAATCTGGTCGTGGTAGGTGAGCCTGGGCCTTCCGCGGCTCCTACATCCTTCCACTTTCGCATTGTATATCTGTTTAGTCTTTCGTCATCCATTCTTTCCACATGTCCGAACCACCGGAACATGCCTCTTCTTACCTTGACTCCGACGCTGTCCTTCAGACCAACTCTCTTTCTTACATCATCATTCCGAACGCAGTCTGTGAGCGATACACCGCAGATTTTCCGCAGCGCACGCATCTCGACCGCGTTTATTCTACTTTCATGCTCTTTCTGCCATACCCAACTCTCGCTTCCATATGTTAGCGTAGGAATCAGCACCGCATTGTGTATAGCGAGCTGGGCCTTCTGGCTTAAGATTTTGCTACCTAAAAGTTTTCCTAACACTCCATTCACCCTATTCCCTGCATTCACTCTTCTTTCTATAGCAGCGGAGTACCTTTCATCTCTACTAAATGCAGATCCTAGATATACGATTTCATTTATCTGTTCCAGCACTACATCGTCAACCGTTATCCTTGTATCCGTTCTGGTTTCATCTCTTTCAAACACCATAATCTTTGTTTTGTCTCTCACCTCACAATCATCTTTCAATGTTGTGACTAGTTGCTGCAGATCCGATGCCGACTCTGCTAGAAGTACGGCATCGTCCGCGTATAGCAGGCAGTTCACAACCAAGTCACCCATACGCACTCCAACATTCATAGATCTAATCCTCTGGAGACAATGGTCGAGATATAGGATAAACAGCAGAGCAGACAGCACGCATCCCTGTCTGATACCAATATTGACGTCAAACCAGGGTGACAGGCTGCCCTCCACTTGCACACATGCCGTACAGCCCACATAGGTGGACTGCGCAGCACGAAGCAATGCTTAATCTTACCCATTCCGGACGCTGACGGATACCCCCGAGACCTCTTAACCTCCCTCCAAAAGAGTTTGGAATTAGCCTCAAAACTATTCGTCAGCCTCCTTTCTTCATTCATAGCTACTCTTTCACGTTTCTCTTTCACTAAAGCTTTAGTTTCACTCTTGCAATAACTGTATATTTCTTTTTTCATCTCAAGCATACTTTCATCCATTTGCAAAGATGAGACATAGATCAAGCCAGGCCTTCTTCTTTCTCGCTACGGAGGCTTTGACCTCCTCATCCCACCATGCTCTCTTTCAAAATGTTCCAGCAATCGTCAACATCTAAGTCAGAAAGACTCGCATTCGCAAGTCTTTCATTAACTAAGCCTACATACACACTCCTTACACTTTCATCTTCCAGTTTTTAACTCCTTATCCTTTCAGTGCCCCCGCATGGAGTACGCACTCGCCAATGCCTCCACTTCTTGAAAAGCCCAGCAAACCGGCATACTACCAGGTAGTGGTCTGTTTCAAGAGTAGGGCCTCTATAGTAAAAGCGTAGTTCCTTTATCCACGTTTGTGTTTTTTTTTATTTCGGTTTATAGAACGGTTACTGTCGTATGTGCTATGGGTCATTTAGCAGGAGGGTAATCGGAGAGTACAGTACACTTTACATTCAATCTATATGTTTTTATTAGCGAAAAAATATCTACTTTATAATACTTAGATGCATTTCAAAACGAGATCTATTGCGAGTCTTTAGGGAGGCTATAGCCTCTTGTATCCAATATACTATTGCGGAGGCGGCTATCAACTAAAATCAAATCAATCACACTTTTTTGGCCATTCCGTCTCCAAGTATACGTGTGAATATCCTTATGACGGAAAATAGAGTTTGCCACAAGGAGGTTCCGTTCCAAACATACTTCTAAGATTTGCTTACCAGCATCATTCACTCTTTTGTCTCCATATGGGCCAAGGACTGCTTCATAGTCAGATCGCTTGGTGCCAACCCAACCATTTAAATCTCCACACATAATTATCCTCTCATTTCCTTCAGTCAGGTCCAGAATTTCTCTAACAGACTCCCAGAAATCCTCTAGTTCTTGGGGACTGGCTGAGCTTACTGGCGCATAGCCTGCAACCAGAAAGACTCGCCACAGTTTAATACGAACCCAGAGAAGTCTCGGGCCAACTAATCCATAGTCTTTCACACCAGAGGCTAAGCGAGAGGAAAGCACTACTCCAACTCCACCGCTGGCATGACAACTCTGCTCCACACCAGACCACAGAGCCATCATACCACCGGAAAGCGCATCGGGGGAACGCCCTACCCCGCACTGCGGAACTAATTCGGTCTAATTCCGGATTAATAATCCGCCTAATTTTAGTTTATATCATATTAAATTGTCGGTTCCGTTGTTTTAGAAATTTTGCAACTTAGTCGTATTGTGTATAGGCTTAGTCTTGGTTTGATTTTCTGCTAGTAACTGCTTCTATGGGCATCTGTATTCTATGACTTAATTAAAAATATGCTCCCTAAAAAAAGGATTTTTTAAGATCACCTAGGGAATTTTAAGGACAAATCTATAAAATGTTAGGGACAAACCAAAATTGTATGTGGAAACACTGGTTTTGGCTGTATTATTGAATTGAAACGACCGTGGTCACGAGCGGAGTCTACTTTGTATTATTTCTAATACCCGTACACACATACATTTTAAATAACGTGAAAAATACATTATTGTAATTAGAACCAATATAAAGTCAACATATATTAGCACTTAAGTATTTTATTGCTAATCATGGATGTGATAGAAGGTGGGAAAATAAATTATACAGTAAGTACATCATGATACCTAAATTCTTTTCATTCTTACATCATCACTATGTCATAATGAAATACATACATACTTGCTAGTTAGCCTATTGACGGGCAATATAACATCCTTCTAAGGACGATTTAATTTGACTAATCATGGGCTATAATGTCGTGGATGTTTCCTTATGGTTAATGTTTTTTTAATAATAAATATTGTTTAATATAGGACGTGACGCACTTGGCATACCGTGTAGCACGTCGTAATCATTTTCTTTCAACCTCATTTACAAATAGGTATTTATCGATTCTGAAGTAATAAAACAATAAAAACACTTAATGGGGTATTTAACTATTTTTTTTTTAGAGTTCGTAAGCTAGATAATCAAAAAACATTAAATACGTATTTTTTGCTTTATATATGTTGTACTCGAAAAACTACAAAAATCTGAAATGGGGCGCTTCACGTCACTTGGACGATAAAATTTTACACATCTAGTGACGTCACGCGGTACTTTAATCTTTTTTTTGTAATCGCAATAGTGTACTATACAATTATTTTGAGTAAAATAGCCTCCCTAAAGACTCGCAATAGATCTAAGTATTATAAAGTAGATATTATTTCGCTAATAAAAACATAGATTGAATGTAAAGTGTACTGTACTCTTCGATTACCTTCCTGCTAAATGACCCATAGCACATACGACAGTAACCGTTCTATAAACCAAAATAAAAAAAAACACAAACGTGGATAAAGGAACTACGCTTTTACTTTGTTTTTATTTGAAACTTAATGCGTACGCATTTTTATAGGATTCAGGTCGTAGCATCAGCATCGTCGGCGACGATTTCATGTTGGATGGCCGGCCGCTTCACATACGATCGGGTTCGGTGCACTACTTTCGTTTGCCCGCAGCGTATTGGCGCGATAGACTACGCAAGCTCAAAGCAGCTGGATTCAATTCCGTGTCCACGTAAGAACGTTATATTTATTATTAATTATTTGGTGGGTAGTATCACGTAATATACATAAAACGGTCGCCAATAGTGACAAAATATAAGGAAGTGAGACAATGAAAACGGAGTTTATGATCCCCCTTCTTCCTCCCCTGTCAGACACTATGTACTCCGCACCAAAGATGACTGATCCGGACCAAAGAGGGCTTCGAAATACATAGAAGCCACTTCTTTAAAGAAATGCATGAAAAACACACAAACGCAAGCATTAGCACAGCCGGCACGTAGCTTAGAAGGGGCTGGGCATGTGTTGCAGCATGAAAGGCACATGCTTCGGCGACCAGCACATATGTGGTTGACATTGGCAAACGTGGCACCACAATGGTGAAGAGTAGCAACCAAAGCATAGATGAAGAACATAAGCAAAGCGTGCTTACCCAAAATAAGAAGAAAGATTTGTTATGTGCGCTATCCCGCGTCACCCAATCATCCGGTTTTTTGTCCGATGAACAAATGTCTTAAAACAATGGACAAAATTAAGCTATACAGAAATAAAAGAATGGACAGAAGGTATCCATAAGCGAAGGAATGGGATTCTTACCTTGTAGACACAGCACTTCACCGCGCAGACAAAATATATAAAGTAAAGATTAAATAAAACAATGAGACTCGTCTCCAGGCGCGCAGAAGAAAAGATAGAAGCGACAAAATTATGTGACGAGACGTTCAAAATTTCCCTACCAATCCGTCAAACTAGGATGCGTTCCGTTTCATCAAAATAGAATAAAATTTCTAATTGCAAATCGATAAGAGGATAATTGTATATTTTATATACAAATATTTAGAAGACATTCTAAATACTGAAAATTATAAAATGGGAAATAATAAAAAAAAAACATGAATAAATTCATTCCTGAGAAGCACGTAGTCCGACCATCAGTAAGCACCGCCGCGCAGATAGTTCACCGTACATGACCTAGATGGCGTTGCAGGTCACGGGTGTTTTGGAAAATATCTATGCCAGGTGGCGGGTCGAGAGCCAACAGATGAATGTCACCATTGTGGCGAAGGACTCACGGATACAGCTAATCACACTCGCAAGGTGTGTCCGGCATGAAGTGACCTCACAATACCAGCGCTCACACAAGCCATGGTAGAGTCTGACGTAGCGTGTCAGGCGGTCTACTCCTTCTGCTCCACCATCTTCTCGCAGAAGGAGGCGGCCGAGAGGGAGCGGGAGCAAGACCCTCACTCTCATCCCATGGGTCGCAGGAGGCCCGTCAATCGTCGCCGCAGGTGGCCCATCTTCACGGCACGTATGCCGCCATAGCCCTGGCTGGCCGGTGATGGATCGGGGGTCCGTCACCAGCATTCTCAGACCAGATGTAGGCGCCCCTTCGTGTTCCAGGGGCGCCCAGTTGAAGTGCTCGAGACGAGCTAAATGTGTCGAGCCCGAGTGAGGCAAACGCTGTAAGGGGTTCGTTTGCGTGGCGTAGCGTTCCCAGACCCCCTTTTCGATCAATTTGGCGGAACACTCCTGGGTTTTAGTGGGAAGGCCCCCTTCTACCGGTCCCACATAATCACTTCACCCTATCAAAATGTTTTCTCAATCCAATACCTACGTCAAACCTAGGTACTAAATGAACCTGTTACATTATAAGTTATTACGGGAAAACATGTAATAGAGTTGTGCATAGTCAATCCATGTATTAGTTGTATAATATTCATATTTTTCGACAAAATAAATTGATTTAAAATAATTCGATTCTTTGTTGTATAGGTACGTTGAGTGGAGTTTCCATGAGGTAGAGGAACGGCAATATTCATTTGAAGGCGACAAAGATATTGGGTCTTTTATTCGTATAGCTGCAGAAGAGGGGCTGCATGTTCTACTACGGCCTGGACCATACATATGTGCTGAAAGGGACTTGGTACGTTATCGTTTAAAGATCAGCGGACGTGACTTCTATTTACTATTTTTTTTTAATAAATATCAGACTACATCACATTCATTGGTCTGACTCTGAGGTGAGTAGCTTAAACACTTGTGTTCCGGATATCAGAATCAACAGTGGTATTACAAATATTTACTTAAATATTGGATATTAACACCTAGACACAGAACAAACACAAGTATTCATCACACGAATGTTTGTCCTGGGTGGGGATCGAACCCACAAGTTTTGGCGCATAGGACAGGGTCACTATCAAATGCGCCAACAAGCCATTCAAACATTATATTTCAGTGGCTTCAGAATATTTATGGTACATAGATGAAAGTATGGCCAAAACAATATAGTACGTGTACATAATTAATGTCCATAACATTAAGCGTAGAGTATTGAGTAGACATCGTCTATATTATGCTCAACGACTATAATATAATACAACGAAATATATTCAGTATACCATAGTGCCGTAAATAGTAGGTACCTTTACCTGCGAAAATGTTGCATAATATTCATTATTTAGATAACATTCGCAATGAAAAAGTTTTGAAAAAATATGTCTTTCTTGCAGGGTGGCTTTCCATATTGGTTGCTTGGGAAATATCCCAACATAAGACTCCGCACGACCGATAAAGGTAAAAACCGCCAGCTATCATTACTACCTCATGCAAGTGTAACTAATTGGATCATTTGCATTACAACGACCTTATTAAGAATTCACTTTGTGGGCCTAAAGATAAAAATAAAAATTAATTAAAAATAAAATATAGTTGGATTACATGTATTTCGCACAGGTACCCACTTAATTAGCGAGCAATAAGACCTAAATTGCATGTCACTGCACTGCGGGGTGACAAAAAGTCGATGAAAACAGTATTTTTGATTTTATATACTTACCTACTTCCGCATTTTCTAGCCAATTTTCATATTTACATACCATCACGCCCAGAATCCCTTTAAGGGTAGGCAGAGTCTAAGGAGCAATAAGCTCCTTAAGCCACATTGAGCCAAAAATAAAATGGAACGGAAACTATAAAAACTTGCAATTATTACTTAGTTGTTAGTTTTTAATAGGAACTAATAACTAGCAACTAAACAGTCACTTAAAGCTGAATGACGCACTGTCTGAGCACAGGGTCTGAGCTGTCAACAGAAACTGCTATACCTACTAAGCGTGAAGCTTAATGTCTGACATTTTTGTTTTCTTGCTGTATGGACTAATCTGTCTGAAATAAATGATTTGATTGATTGATTGATTAGGAATGCATTTTGTACTCTGAGTACTGAAACTAATGGAGATGACTTAACTACGAAACGGTGAAGCCCAATTTTGAGTGAGAAACAAATATGGCATCTGTGTGTAGTGTCATTCCACTTTACTTATTTACATACTTTAAGTCTCTGAACAATTTATTTATTACGATGTTTTTGGATGTTACAAGTTAGATTACGTTATAATCACAAATTTTATCAATATTGGCACAATACACTGCAAATTCCACTGACATTGACAACTTAAAGCGAGGAACCAAAATGGTAAGCCGGCTTCACTTAGGTATTTCTATGACGTCACTTGATGATGTTACCGAAAATAGTTAAGTCAAATATGTTGTTGTCTCTTTTTACATGCAGTATTGTAGACTTGTTAAAAAGAGATAGATAGAAGTTTATGAATACAATGTCGATACTAATTATATTTGTATAGCAGATTGTTCGTATAGAACATTAGGTTGTCTCCATATGTTTCAGTACTCAGAGATTTTGTATTACTTACTTGTTTCGAATAATAAATAATTAATCTAATTTCTTGGCTTAATTTGAATGTTAAAATATTACAGATTTCATGGAAGAAACACGAGTGTGGCTGGCTAAATTGTTTGAACAAGTAACATCACTGCTTTTTGGTAATGGTGGCCCTATTATTTTAGTGCAGGTATGAATTTTAAATTAATTTAATATCTAATGGAGCAAATGCCACCATAAAATATATAATTTACGTGGAATATTTTGGTGAAAACCAATTAAAAGTTGTGTTTTTTTAGTTTTTATCATTTTTATTATTGTAGGTACATATCATGAACTGTATTTATTTGTGTGGTTACGAAATTGAATTCGTTTTAAACACGTGTGTAGAACTATGAACGAGTTCATTTTTATTTTAAATTAAACTTAAATCTATATTATAAATATCGATTTTCGCATTATATTTCACGACATTCATATGGACCACCTTTATTACCTACATATGTTACTGAACGATAGGAAACTTTAAAAGATAATTAAAAAGTACGGTGTACTTATTTTATCTATTGTTTGAACCAGGTGGAGAACGAGTACGGAAGCCTCGATTCGGATATGGCGTACAAGCTTCAGTTACGCGACATCTTTCGGCAGCACGTGGGCACCAACGCCATCTTGTACACTACCGACGGGCCGAATCTGTTCCAAGGCGGTTATGTGCCGGACACGCTGACCACAATCGACTTTGGCCCCGGCCGTACGTGAGCAATTTATCAGTAGCTTTCATAGGTGCTTTTCACAACGGCTATTTTTCCCAAGACGCCTGGTTCATTCTAGATAAAATGTTAGTGACGTGACGTCGACTTCAGGTCAGGGATCTTAGCAAAAGTCCCTCTTCCCTTAAGGGTTTACCCTCAACACAAACGTTGCAACTTGAATATAATAATAATTATATTGAATGTAATAATACTTGAATGTAATAATAATTAAAAATCAGCATTGATTTTTGTTGCTGATGTTGATGCTGATACCCGCAACAATCCGTCCCGTTTGTTGTACCTATTTTTATAAAGTCTAATTATATTGCTCATCTTACTGTGAAAGGCTTTTGAAAATCGGGCCTTTAGTTGTTGATTTTATTCGTTGGACAAGATTTGTTTGCTACAAATCTTTCCTCTTTATAATATCGGTCTCGATGCCGCTTAACTTTCAACTCTTTCTTCTGTCACAGACAACATAAATGCGGCGTTCAAGCCGCTGCGCCGGTTTATGCCGACGGGGCCGCTAATGAACTCGGAGTACTACCCCGGATGGCTGACGCATTGGGGCGAGCAGCTGCAGACCGTGGGCACCAAGGTAGTGGTCCGGACCCTGCGCGACATGCTCGACAGGAACGTCAGCTTCAACATGTACGTGTTTTATGGGGGATCCAACTTTGAGTTTACTTCAGGTAAGTCTGAACATCTAATTAAGATTATGTTAGGAACTAGACATGCGTCCAATACGGTTATCGAAACAAATCAAATATCGTTGGTAAGTGCGCCTTCGTCAACGTGAATTAAAAGATCAGCATTATCCTTTAAAGGTATATTTTTTTTATTACCGGTTACTACTCTTAGTAAGCCCATTTAAAACGGCGAGTGGGCAGAAACAAATATAAGTAATCGAATATTTATTTTATATTCGCTATATGCTGTAAATTTAATGAACATTATAACAATATGTATAATACTCGTACATATCTAACTCAGTACATAACCATACAGCCAAGGTAGTGTCATTACTTGCACAGCGTTAACGCCTTTAACGCCCGACGTGCTTTTTTTTAGTTCGCAGGTACACATTTGCATTGTACATTTGTATATGTAACCAGTACCTACTTGTGTATTTATTATAATCTATATTAAACATTTAATATAAATATTTAATATAGATTATAAAACATATATAGTTTTAACTTAATCTTCGTGTAACAGTGGCTTAATGGCAATTTGGCTAGTGAAAGCTGGACTCAGACGTCACAATAATCATATATAATTACGTTATTTTAGGTGCCAACTATAATGATGGGTATCAACCAGATATCACTTCTTATGATTATGATGCGCCTTTATCCGAAGCCGGTGACCCAACACCAAAATACCATGCCATACGCAACTTATTAAAAGAGGTAAGAAAATACGACCAGTTTCTTTTGTTTATATAATCAATTCAAGTATCTTTACTTATTACAAAGTCGCTACTTCTGTCTGTTCGGTAAGGTCTTTTATACTATACTCTGATTTTTAATTAGAAGGATTAAAGTGACAGGTGCCGGCCCATTATTTTTTTTTTGATGTTGGCAACTGAACAGCAAAATATTGTGATGCGAGTGATTTTACCAATTAAATTTAAATATTGTGTCGTCGACATAATTGTTATTGTAAGTCCCATGTTGATCTGGAACAAAAAAAAGATGTGCCAACTGGTTCTTGCCTAGCATGTCGTAAAAGGCGACTAATGGTTTACGGGCTTTTGGGTATGTGGCTGAGTAGGCGACGAGCTAGCCAGTTGTCACTCCTTTTTACAGCTTTCCATCCAACCCAGCCCACTGTCCCATGTTGGTCTGGGACTTAAAAAGAATATACCAACTGTGGTTCTTGCCTAGCATGTCGTAAAAGGCGACTAATGGTATATCGGGTTTTGGGTATGTGATTGTGTAGGCGACAGGTTAGCAGCTTGTCACTGCTTTTTCACAATTTTCCATCTAACCCAGCCCGGCTTTATTTTTGACTGAATGCGGTTGTAGGGGCTTGTTGCTCTTTCGTCTCTGCCTACATCTTCGGGGATTATGGGCGTGATGTTATGTATGTATGTACGTAATAAATGTAAGTTTCTAATTAATCCACGTGCAAAGAAACCACAAATTGTATGCTTAACGCGCATCTTGACCATTGTCGATTACTAATTGGCGTGCACATTCTTTGTCTCCCTTTCATCACGCATTCATCAACATCATCATCAAAACAATTAAAGCGGGTTGGTCACTGCATCATTCGATTAATTTTCAATTATAAGAATTTTGGCTCAAAATCTAACAAAAAAAACCGAATATAACACAAATTAAGTTTATTTAAACCGATTTAGAATATGAAATGTGAGAATAGTGAGAAGATAGCGATAAAAAGAGTTTTGTTTATGTTTCCTAATTACGTAGCTTTTTATCAAAATAACACAGTTCGAGTGTTTCGCAATTACCAATTCAACAAATTAATTGAACTTCGATCGGGTAAGGGCACAATACATTATTTTTTTATTTTTCGTTCAGTAGTATCATTACTAATTAATGTCACTTTAGTCCATCCAATTAAAAATCAGAGTATACACAAGGGACTTACTTTCATATTATTTTGTGATCACCGCGCAAAGCCGGGGCGGGTCGCTAGTAAAATATAAAATACAGTTTGCAGCTGATAGTTTTTAGATCATGGTTACAAATTCAAACAACTTTGAATTTGTAACCATGATCTAAAAACTATCAGCTGCAAACTGTATTTTATATTTAAATTTTAGGTTTAATCGTGATGTTTTCCCTAGTGGTTTAATCACGTACAAAGATTTAAAAAATCCAGAGGTACGTGCTCGGTTTAAACCCGCATCCCTCGATTATGAGACTCGTCCTTACCATTGAGCTACCACCGCTCCTTCCACCCGCATACATCCATCTAAATCTTAATATATATAAATTACGCGTCACGTTGTTTGTCCGCGATGGACTCCGAAACTACTTAAGCGCTTTTAATAAAATTTGCACACCGTGTGCAGTTTGATCCAACTTTAAAGATAGGATAGCTTACGTCTCAATTTATTTAACCCGAATATGCGTCATTGACTGTTAGGCGGAACGAAGTTCGCCGGGTCAGCTAGTAATAAATAAATGTTGCAAAGACAATTTTTTTTTAAATTACAGCGTAACTACGTACCAATTGACGACCCGGAGCCAACTCCGTCCCCCAAAGGGGCTTATGGATTAGTGACTACCACACCTCGAGTTAATTTACTATCTGCGTCTGGACGTGCAGCTCTCGGCAAGAGATATCAAGACGTGAACGGTGCTGATTTGCCTTCCTTCGAGGAGCTGCGACAGCGGAGTGGGCTGGTTCTATATGAGACGACATTGAGTGAAGGATCAGGGAACCTCAGAATAAAAAAGCCACGAGATTGGTGCTACGTCTATGTTGATGGGGTATATACGAATACTTTTATGTTCGTAGCGTAATTTAACTCATACGTAATTGTCGGGTATGATTATATGTTAATATAATAGACTTATTAATTAATTACGGCATCAAGTTTATCATAGAAATTAAGCAATAGCTAGACTCCTTTCAATGTAAAGGCCATGTTTCGATCCTGGATTTTATTCTTATCCTATTCATACACTTTTTAGGATATATAATTTATTTTTCATTGATCTTTGATTCAATCCAGAGATAAAATAAAAATCTTTGTTCTTAAATGTTCCATGTCGGTCTTGGACTTAAAATGTGTCAACTGTGTTTCTTGCCTAGCATGTCGTAAAAGGCGATTAAAGGCATATCGGGTTTTGGGTGTGTGATTGTGTAGGTGACGAGCTAGCCACTTGTCACTACTTTTTCATAATTTTCCATATAACCCACCCCAGTGTTACTTTTTGGCTTCATATGGTAAAGTGAGCCAACTGCCACTTTGATTCTGCCTACCCCTTCGGAGATTACGGGTGTGATGATGTGTAAAAAAATGAGGTACTTTGTTATGGGTAATTTAGGAAAAACATGAGACTCACTGACTGACTGCTTACAATTTGCCAAAGAAAACCAGGGTCGTGGTACGCTTAGCGCCACCACGTCATATGCTGAGCGGAGATCTTTTAGATACCATATAGGTTTTACTTTTTATGTTACAATGTTATGTATTATGCATGTAAGTAATAAAAACATTTTTCTTTCTTTCAAAACATTACTATTATTTTTTTATTTTCATTACTATTATATTTATATTTAAAAATGATCACACCGAAAACGAATAGAATTATACGTTTTTGTACAAATTGACTAAGATGTATGAGTTGGCAGACATTTCTAACCTCAAAGGTAATTGTCGGATGTAAAGGCTGATATAATAAACTAACCAAGTAAGTGACTAACCAAATAACTAACCCTGTATTAAATAAACCCTATCCTATGTAATTTCAGAAATACCAGGGCATTATAAATTGGATGTACAAGAAATACTTGGTGCCTATTGAAAGTAAAAACGATTCAAAACTTTCCTTGCTGGTGGAACAACAGGGCCGTATCAATTTTGGTTCTTCATTCAAGGAGGATCGAAAGGTGAATATATTGAAGTATAGTGATGATTATTTCCTGTAAACAAATGATTACATTTGGTCGGCAATTAACATTAGATCATCAAAAATATTGAGTAGGTAATTTTGCTAAAATACATAAATTGACGAAGCATACCGAAATTCTGGAATGGGGCGCTTTGACGTCACTTCTAGTCTGTTCTTTTTTGCTGGATTAATGAAAAAAACGTTTACAATATTTTTAGTAATCTAATTGACGGAATAAATGTATTACGCATCGCATCGTATCTTCTTAAAATAAGATACTCACGCTTTTGTTGTCGTTTACATTTGACTTTAACTATAGATATAATTTTTAAAATTATGCTGTATTCCCAGGGTATACGAAGTCCAGTCACTTACGGAGACAAGACCCTAAATGGAACTTGGTCAATCACCGGATTCCCCATTGAAGTGCTCAGTGTCATTGACGAACAGCTCGCAGAAAAACCAGATTTTTGCTCAGGTCCAGTTCTATTCGAGGGAACCATCACTCTGCCTGCAGGAAAAGAACCCCTAGACACTTTCTTGGATACAACAGGGTGGGGAAGGGTAAGCTGACATATTTTTTAAATGTGATCTTTAAACATGTCAACTTTGATAAACATGTTCATTCAATATTGAAGATTCACTGTGACATTATATTAAGGGACCATATGATAACAGAGTTTGAATGCTACGGCGTTCGATGTAAAGTCTGTAACTATAGCATAGTAGATAAAAAATATTTGCCTTTATTAGCTGTTGCCCCGATTTAGTCCACGTGGAAAAAAACTTAAAATATTTTTATGATTTTAAGACCCTTATTTTATGATAAAAGCAGCCTTAGTACTCCGTATACCACCAAATAATTGTCAGTAAAAATTTCGTAGAAATGGGATCAACCCCTTGGGAGATTAACCGAAACAAAGGGACCGACCGACAGACGAAAACTTTAAAATTGTTATTTTTTTTTTTGTTTAAATGGCGTACTTGTAAAAACTTTAATATCTTATTAATAATAACCTATTATTTTGTTGTTGTAAAAATTTAAGTGTCTCTTGTGACATCAAAAGCAGACAGGTAATTTAATTGTATTTATCTGTATTATTGACAACGGATAAATATGTTACAGGGCTACGTTTGGGTGAACGGGTACAATTTGGGTCGGTACTGGCCTGGCTTGGGACCCCAAATAACGCTTTATGTGCCCAGCGTGTACCTGAAAGCGGCCCCGGCGA
The DNA here is from genome assembly GCA_951394215.1 of Glyphodes perspectalis. Classification (NCBI taxonomy): domain Eukaryota; kingdom Metazoa; phylum Arthropoda; class Insecta; order Lepidoptera; family Crambidae; genus Glyphodes; species Glyphodes perspectalis. The sequence continues at coordinate 8,886,270 of OX596203.1, forward strand.
CTAACAAAGTGCAAATTCTGGAACTCGAAAGTGCACCAACGCAATACACCATGGAATTCATAGATTATCCTATACTTAACAGAACTTCAAATACTTTTCGTATTTAGCTTGCTGACGATTATTCTGTATGAATTAATTTAAAAGAATGGCCATAACCTCAAGAATAAATTCAACGACTGATCTTGTCATTAGTTATGTTTTCATTGCGTTACGAATAACGTAGACTGTTTGTTTATATTGTAATTCTGTAATAGTGAACAAAATGTTAAAAAATTTGGATTAAGTTATAATTACAAATAAGTAAATGAATATTGAACATACATAATTGAAAAAAATGTTATTTTTAAATAGAAAGTGAATACTTACGTAAACACACAAATGCCGATTCCCTTTCGATAATTGAAAATAAGCACTGCTTGACGTTTGCGTTCTCTTAAAACTGATTATATTAGACTTTATTACTGTATATTTCGAAAAATGTTCGTACCCCACTTACTAATATGATTGTTTCGAATCCACCGAGATTAATCATCTCACTCATACACATTTGAGACGGAACCAAAACATGACACATGATTTATTAAATAAAATGTATCTAACTTCATATTTGTTGTATTTACAAATATACATATGTATTTACTTTACCTACGTAGAATTTTTCGATTGTTTAACAATCTTTTGTCCCCGGGAATGGGTTTTGTTAACTTATCAGGTAAAATTATCGTCACTTGTCTTTGCTCGAACAATGTCCTTCGTTACGTTTATTCGACTTCGACGGTAGGGACTCCTTTTATGAAACAAAAACAGCATATTACCAGCTTTAATCCTGCAGAAAAATACAAAATAGAGTTTGCATGAATTATTGAATTTATCTTTGGTTACAACAGTAACATTATAGGAATATAATAAGATAATAACTAGCTTATGCCTCGCGTGGTACATCGATGAAACATAGCTTATGTGTTATTCTAAATATTCTAATCTGTAGGCTATATATACTATTGCAAAGTTTCATTAAAAACCAAGTAGTACTTTTTGCGTGAAATAGTAACAAAAATCCACACATCCATCCATCCATCCATACAAACTTTCACGTTTATTATAAGTATTAGTAAGATTGTATCGAATATCTTAACCCTGAAGAAGTTATGGCCGGAGAGCTGATGATGAATTTAGGAAACCTGTTTTAGCCTAGTTGAAATTAGAAAAAGAAATAATATTGTCAATGTGCGTATCGAGAAACCCGAGTCTGAAGCACTTGCATTATTTTGCTACTGCGCAGTAAGTATATGATATTTGCAAAATAAATTAACAAAAAAATATTTACTGACATACTTTACATACCATAAGCACTCTTAAATGTTTATAGCATGTTTTTTTAATTAATTTATAACATACTTCGACGTATATATATGTCGGTTATTTATACTTCCCAGACGTAAATGAAAATGTCTATACCTAGAGTGCGATGAAAAAGTTTTATGCGCATATTTAGTGACTATATTTTTTTTATTGTTAAAAAGACGTTTCTATGAAATTATAAGTTAAGTAAATTATTTGATTTTAAGGCCGATCTCACTGAAAATGAATCATCAGAGAGCAGTTAAGAAAAATAAAATAAAAATATAAGTCTAACTGTTAAGATTTGAATTAAGGTAAAAAAAAGTAATTTGTTTTCAATAATTTACTATGTTGGTTATTTTAGGCCAAGTGAGTAAGTATGGTTTAAGGAGCTTAATTGTTCCTTGGTCTGGTCTTTTCCTACCTTTGGGGATTGTGAGTATTTGTGAGCGTGATAATATGATGATGACTAATGTATATGATCTGCTCGATATAAATCCTAGTCATGTGGTTTTTCAGCAACCAATCTAGCCTAGATGATGTTGTACTGTTGCCGCTATAACAACAAATACTTAAAACAGAATAAAATAAATATTTTAGGGGGCTCCCATACAACAGAAGCCATATTTTTAGCTCGAGATTAATAACGGCAATAGATAGACGCTTTAAATATTCATAGAATACTTAGTTGTTTAGTGTCTAATTTTGTAAAGATAGTTAAGTATAAATAACCGACATATTCGTCTGGCGTTTTTAGAAGTTCTCTAGAAAGTTCACCTTACCTCAAAGATGTTTAATATTAATTAAAAAAACTTGCTATAAAAATGTACTGCAAAAAGTATGTTTTTTTTTAAGTATTTTTTTTTGCAAATATTTTGTTACTTACTGCGCACTAGCAAAATAACCGCAAGCTCTATACCAGACTCGGGTTTCTTGATTCGCACATTGACAATTATTTTTTTTCATATTTTAACTAGGCTAAAGCAGGTTCCCTAAATTCGTCATCAGCTCTCCGGCTATTATCAATTTAGTATTTCTGTGTATTCTGCAATGATCTTCAACTACATCTACAAGATGAGATGGCGACAAACGCTTTAACTACGAGTATGTACACTGGGTATCTATCTACTATTTATGTCTATGGTATGCTTTCTTCAGATATAGAATACCTATTGTTAAAATTATCCTATTATAGGTACATCTAACTGTAAAACAGATAAATGCTCACTATTAATATAACCATTTAAATATAGTTGGTTGTTTCAATCGGCGTCGTACATTGAAAATAGCACTTGAATTTACAACAAAGTGTTCAGTAGTGGCTCTAACTATCAATGTTCAAATGCAAAAGATAAGCAGGGCCCGGTTCGGTCAAATCTCCTATTAGTTAAAAACATAACATAACATAACATCACGCCCGTAATCCCTGAAGGGGTAGGCTGAGTCAAAGAGACAGCAGTCTCCTTTAACCACATTGAGCCAAAAATAAAACTGGACTGAGTTAGATGGAAAATTGTAAATGTAACCTTCGTTCCCCCATTACCTATTCTTATAGCAGCCTAGAGCAGTACATACATACATATAAGTACATTCTCCAGTCAGCGTTAACTTCACCACTATCGGTTTGTATTTCTTTGTAAAATACTAAATGTGTATATCTATCTGACTGAAAGTGACTGTCTTTATGATATCTATATTGTACCTAGCTACAATCTCTAAAAACATTGCAGAAAATGTCAATGTAATTTTATAAACATATTCTAGAACATTGATTTAACATTGTTTACCTACGCTGCTGTCTACTTCAATGATCCGGTTATGAATTGACAATAGTACATTGACAAACACCTAACTTCGGAGTATTAATCATCTAACAATCGTCCACTTCATTAGACCTATCAAGTAGAGTGAGCGAGGCACATTGGGGTACTGCATGCGTGTATGAAAGAGACGGAGAGAGGTTAAACTCGTTGGTATTGTGACGAAGTTAGGTGATAAGGCGGTCGAGCCCCAACGAGCATTCGCGAGCTGCGAGCTCGGTCTGTCGTCGTTGAGAGCGCGACAGCGTCGGAGTGTCCTGCGCCGGCGTCACTGTAAACCACGTGGCCGGCTACTACTATCCACAATTTGAGTAAGTACACGCACGCAACAGACAAAAACACGGGTCACTAACCAGTTTCACAGCCGCAAACCGATTATTGACCCCCATCTCGCCGTACTTCTAATATTCCCCGTTGCCATGCAAAGAGGTTCCATGGTATTTTAGTAGTGTGTTTTGCGTCTTTATTTTTTAACCACAAAATATTATGTTGTACGCATTTTTAGTGCAACTAATTCAAGTTTTGTAAACTAGTTAGTTAGTTAGTTTTGTTCTGATGAGTAAAAATGTTCAAGCTTATTTATTTATTTATTGCACACGAGCTTTTGATATAATAGCCTTAATCTTAAATACAAATTAAGTTATAAAGGCGAATTTGCGTCAATAAAATATAATGTCTCCTCATTGAATTATAAAAAATAGTCATTTGCCTACACGCAAACAATGAACAGTTTTAAAGAATTTATGACACGTAAGTAATAGAAACGCGTATGTTACTTTTTATTTCTAACATAACTTTGTACTTTAAAGCAGGAAACTACATGCATTGGTTAATTCCAAAGTAAGCAAATTACTAGGTCTAGGTTAATCATGGTCTATGCAAATCGGGATGAATAAAAATGTTACAAACTTCCAGATTCGCGCAGGTGGTATCTAATGTATTTATCACAGCACGGGAGTCGAACTCGCGCCATTGGAGATGCGATTCGTTCATCAATGGCATAAATTATTAAGATATAATAGTTTTTAAGGAAAACTAAGATTGTTTTATACGGTCAGCAACAGAAGTATAAAAAAAGAAAAAATATAAATTGTGATTATACATAAATGAAGTCGGTTAAAAAACAATGTTTTTCGTTTCGGACCATTTGGCTTAATTTTGCAAAATGAAATTCAGTTTAATTGAAAATACTACATGAATTTAACCATTAACTTAAAAATATCAAAAGAAATATGACAAAAAAATTTTAGCGTCCAGACCGAATTTGTTTTTTTATTTAGATATAAAAATATGAGTGACCCATGACACGTAATTCCGGCGCGCTTATAATTGGGTTTTATTTTTTTATCTTTGATTTGTGTCTTTTATATCACGTAACTTACTTTTAGAATCATTAATGATATTTGTAATTATATATGCAAAAAACAAGAATTTTTTACATGAAGAAATTAAAGTCTAAACATCATAATTATTATCCTAGTGTTATGATGCCCCGTGCTTAGTCGGAAGGAAGCCCAGGGCCGGATTTAGGGGAGGGCAAACGGGGCTGCCGCCCCGGGGCCTCCACAAAAGAGGGTCCCCCATAATAGAGACATCGAAAAGAAAATCTAAGTCAGACTAAAGTAAATACTACTGAAAAACACTTCCTTTCAGATAATTCTTGTTTCTGATTATATTTATATGTTTGTTATATAATAAAAGAATCTATACTTGGTTTCACAAAAAAATATATAATGGAAACCTCGAGTGAAAAAGTTCTTCCTCCTTAGTTGCCCCGAGGCCTTCAGACCTCCAAATCTGGCATTGCGGAAACCTCTTAAAAATGGTCCAGGATTTATCGAGCTTGGTATCTATTGATTACATTAAAGAGAATGCCTATCTGCCGGTAAGTGTGATACATCCGTATCTTTTTCGATTTTGTTTATATTTAATTCGTATTAGGGTGCACCAAAAAAATGCACGGCAATTCCGAGAGAACGGTAGTGCAATATGCTAGTTTATGATATTTTATATTTTTTCTTAATAAAGTAAGTGCTTCTCTACCTTGGCAAAGAAAATTATTGAGTAATGGTTTCTATTACATTTAAAAAAAATGTCAAAGTGCCATTTTATCTTGACATTCTGCAAACCCGAATGAGGTGTAAAAAAGGTGGAATGAATATTTCGAAGAAATGTATGAGCATGTCTCGGATGTTGGCGCTGAGAGTGAGGCTATGTCTGATCACTAGTCAACAAAGTTACACTCTTTTTTTGCATCATAACAATTTAATACTTTTGTTCTAATTATCAGTACCAGCATAATACAATTATATTATAAACATTTTCCCATCACGTCACATTTTTTTGTTATTTGCCTAGAAAAATTCAAATATCTGCCATTGAAACGATTTTTGTTGTATTATTTAACAGCATAAAGATTATTAAAATGTAAACATATGATAATGTTGGGAGTGCATATGGGTTGACTTAGTTGTGAACTGTTTGCTTTACGTGGACAATGCCGAACTTTTAGCAAAGTCGGCATCGGAACTGCAGCAACAAGCAAAAAGTCACAACATTGAAAGATGATTGTACGGAGAGAGGTTTACATTTGAATGCGAATAAAACAAAGATTATGGTGTTTGAAAGAGATGAAACCAAAACGGATAGAAGGATAACGGTTGATGATGTAGTGCAGAAACAGGTAAACGAAATTGTATATCTGGGATCTGCATTTAGCAGAAATAGAAGGTACTCCGCTGATATAGAAAGAAAAGTGAATGCAGGGAATAGGGTGAGTGGAGCGTTAGGAAAACTTCTAGGCAGTAATGTCTTAAGCCAGAAGGCCCAGCTCGCTATACACAATGCGGTGCTGATTCCTACGCTAACATATGAAAGCGAGAGTTGGGTATGGCAGAAAGAGCATGAAAGTAGAATAAACGCGGTCAAGATGCGTGCACTGCGGTAAATCTGCGGCGTATCGCTCACAGACTGCGTGCCATATGGCGTTTTCGGTGTACAGTTCATCATTTCTGTGGCGTAATTATCATTTCGGCGGTCATTTTTATCAGGTACCGACCTGATAAAAATTACCACCGAAATAATAATTTTGTCCGTCCACAGATTTCTGTGGACGGACAAAATTATTATACGGAAGGATAAAAATTCAACTTTAAATATTTAAGTAAGTTTTGATGATACTTGATGTTTCTATTTGTAGCACATGCTACAAATAGGGCTAAAGTTTTATTTGTTATTAAATTTATGTAGATAGCATTGTTTATAAAAGATCCCACCGAAATGACACAATAAAAATCTCTTGTTAAAATTCACCTATTACATTCTTTTACTACAGTAAGAAGATATATCCAGATTCCAGATGTTTAAAAAATTATTTTATATATCAAATCTATATATAAACTGTGTACAGAATCGATTACAATAGTTTTCATATGTATTGTCTTCGTAGATTTGCTGATTTTCTTTCAAAACAATTGATACCTATTGCTTCCATTGTTTTTCCTCCTTCGATACTAGAAATACTATATACAACAAAATTACTTTTCAAAAATGTAATATAATAAATACTTCATAATTTTTTTCAATAATTAAAATTTACTCGCAAACTTTTAACAAGAAACGTATTTGAGAATTTATAAAAATTTATTATTCATGAGAAAATATTTTACATAATTTACTTGGGTCCATAAACTATACGATAAAGTGAAAAAGTGTATAAATAATGACATTATTCCAAACGATCTTTGATATGCCATTTGTTCTACCATTAACCATTGTGCACCGGTATTCACGAAGGAGTAAGAGGTAGTCAGAGAAGCTCGTTTAATTTGATAATAACTTTGCAATAACGATAACGTAATCTGTATACTTTGTAAATATTTCCATAATATGTATTAAATTGATTTAATTTTAATTTAATCAATGTTGCATGCTTTACAATACTGGTTTGGGTGAGATTAAGTTGAGCCGTTGACAGTAAGTATCTATTGCTCAAAAAAAGGATATGTAAACTTAAAAAAAAAACAACATTTTTTATCGAGGACATAATTCTTATTGTCTAAGTACACATATTATATGATATAAACATTGGAGGTATAATTTCATTGATGATTATGCAATGATTGTGTGTGTTCAGACAAAACATTTTGATCTCAAATACCGTAAGCTAATTTAGTGCCGTCATCAAATTACTCGTGGCGAGCAGGTATCTTACTAGGTATACGTTGACAGCGCGTGTGTGACATAAAGTATTAATAGGGTTTGTGCCGTACATGGCCTTTAGTTATTTGTTTTACTATAATCCATCAAATCTAAGAAGTACCGTTTGACATTTCACATTTTTCAAACCGAAACAACTTTGTACAAGTTAGTGGTCTTCATTATCAGACCACTAATGATAGTCGTACGCCATATAGGTGTAAAGTCCTCATCAATACAAATTAATCCCAAACACAAGGTAACTGCTGTAAATTGTTGAGGAGTTCCTTCGATTGTCTTTTGGCTCCATCATCAGATCGACTCCAGACCTTCATTAAATTGTAGTACTTTAAAATACTTAATGAAAAAAAATCGGTTCTCTCTGCCTACCCCGCTAGGGAAGTGGCGTGAAGTTTAGTTAGTTAGTTAGTTATGAAAAAAATTACAAACGCACTAGTCACCCCTACGCTTTTCGAAGGTTCCCATCGATTTCTCAAGGATGCCATCATCAGATCCTGGCTTCCTTATCATGGAACCACCTCAGAAGTGAACTCTATACAACAAAAAAAAAATTGAAATTCGTCCATAATTGACGGAAATATCGATGAACATACATAAAAAAAAAAGATTATATATACAGACGAATTGTGACCTCCTCCTTTTTTGAAGCCGGAAAAACGCCATACAACATCAACTTACGTAAAAAATCGATTTACGGTTAAAGTTGGATATAATTTAAAAGTAAGATAGTTTTTCTACTTATTGGTAACAAAATCTAATAAGTAGGTATACATCTTAATAAAGAAAAATAAATTCAACGTAATAAACAAAAAGAAGACTCATTATGAGTACCTACTATTACATAATCAAGTTCGCCTATGTACTGTTTTGTTCAATCTCTGTAAATATGAATTTGTGTTCAATAATCTAATACAGTAATTAACCTACCTAAATTTCACGCCACTTCCTTAGCGGGGTAGGCAGAGAGAACCGAACACCATATAGCACATCAACATTCATGATCCTTTTCATACAAGCTCTACGGTTTTTATGGGTCTTAACATCACCTTCTGTTAACACACAATAATGAAGTGGAATCATATATTTTTAATATCGCCTATACAAACAAATATCAAACATATCAGGAAACCCAGAAAAATATATTAATACGTTACGTTAGGTATCTGTCAAGGTGAATTACTAAGTTTAGATACAATAAGTTACATATTTATTATGATCAAAAGAAAAATGCTGCATTGTCAACCTTGGTAATAACGTTTAATTGCACGCCGGTAATGTGTGTTGATGAGATTTTCAATAAACACCGACGTGCGTTTAATTTGACGAAGGTCGATACTACGCTTCTAATTCAACGATTACAAGATAAACAAAACCAGATACTTATTCAAAAATTTCCGTCAGAACCGAGAACAACATTGATAAAATTGCGTTAGACAATATCCGATTTATATGAGCTTCGCCTGTAACACATTTAATAAATTCTCCGATAATAAATTCTCCGAACTGACATACCAATTCCCTAGTTCCAAACTAAGCTTATGCTTGTACTATGGATACTAGGTGAACGGATAGATATACTTAGATACGTTTATAAACATCCATGACTCGAGTACAAATGTCCATGTTCATCACACGAAACATTTGGCCCTAGCGGGATTCGAACCCGCGACCCTCGGTTTGGTGGCCAGGGTCTCTGACCACTCGACCAACGGGCCTGTCAAATTTATAAACATTTTTAAAAAAGAATGAGTAATTCATCATTTCGGACCACTGGCCTATGGCCCATTTGGGACGAGTTGCAGAAAAACTAAAATAATTCCAATTGCATTCGTCAATCCGTCCCACGTACTCTTTGGGTGGAAATTTTTACCTTATCAACGCCTAATACAGTTGCCAAGACAAGTGTCTATTAAATAAAAATATATTATTATTTTTAAAAACTGTTCTTTTTATGAATGTATCATCATAATTGCTTCTGTTTTCTTGATTTAAGTATAAAGTAATTAAAACATTATCTAAAATCAACGAACATGAATTGTTTTGTTTTACAAGCGAATAGATAATAATTAAAGTGTTATTGGATTGGAAGTGATAGTTAAGTGATACAGTAGGTATTTATGGCTTTTGGTTCTTAAATATATAAACAATGGTTGCGGCGCTTGCTTTTAAAGTAATTGATGCAGGTGGCGTTTGAATAGATAAAAATTACAGAAAAATCTTTTGTTTCGACCAATGATGTTTCATTATAATTTATAAATTACGCGATAAAATTACTTACTATACTTTGTTTTTGGCTGAATGTGGTTGAAGGGGCATGCTGCCCCTTTGACTATGCCTACCCCTTCGAGGATTATGGGCGTGATGTTATGTTATGTTATAAAATTACTAATCTTTGCTTTTAAAAAGGGTTTATTTGTTTTAAAAAGGGTGTAGTAGTATGTTTTCTATATAGTAGTATGAATAAACATTTTATAACACACTCAGTTTTTTATTTCTTTCTATCATATCGATAGTAACGTGGGACAAGTTGACGAATTTTAATTAATTTTGATTTTCTCAACTCGTCCCAAATGGGCCGTAGGCCTGTGGTCCGAGTTGATGAATTACTAAAGCCGCCTCGAATAGGATGGATATATACTATTGAAAGAATAGAATTAACTATTTTATTAAAAAGAGTGACTGCGTAAAGCTATACATTCTTATAGATAAATCAAAGAGCAAATCAAAATAAAATCTTTATCATTATAAGTATGTAAGTTAATTACTTTAGCATTAGGTTAAAGCTTCTAAGCGTAGTTTGGATCCAGGGAATTGGTGCGTCAGTCTGGAAAATTCATTTTACATATAACTAACTAACTAACTAACTAACTAAACTTCACGCCACTTCCCTAGCGGGGTAGGCATAGTCAAAGGGATATACTTCATATATCTTTTTTTATCTTTGACTGACCCGTTGGCCGAGTGGTCAGAGACCCTGGCCACGAAACCAAGGGTCGCGGGTTCGAATCCCGCTAGGGGCAAATGTTTCGTGTGATGAACATGGACATTTGTACTCGAGTCATGGATGTTTATAAACGTATTTAATTAAGTATGTCTATCCGTTCACCTAGTATCCATAGGACAAGTTTTAAGCTTAGTTTGGAACTAGGGAATTGGTGTGTCAGTCTGGAGAATTTATTATTATCTATACATGTGTAAATTACGTGCATATGCGCAATTCAGTTCGTTTCCTTTAGCCGACGAAGCGTTTGTGTAACAAACGAATATTATATTAAATATTGTTACTATTTTTCTGCAATTTCCTATCTTACCCATGTCAGTTTTATCTTTGGCTAATAGTGGTTAAAGGAACTCACTGCTCCCTGGACTCTGGCTTCCCCTTCGAGGATTACAGTCTCAATTATATGTTATTATTATTGTTAAAGACTAACTTGATAAATATATTTTTTTCAGTAAAATGAGCAAGGAGTTGAGCTGCGAAGTGGGGCCGCCATGCTGCCTGGTACTGCAGGATGGCTCAGTCTTCCAAGGACGAAGCTTTGGAGCTAAAGTACCTGTCGATGGAGAAGTGGGTTAGTACCGCGGAGTATTTCTAATAAAATACATTTTAATATCCATCATGATAGACCAGTGTGGCATGTTGGTCTAGGCCAACATGCGACACTGGTCTGGGATTTTCCTTGCCTCTCGTCGTACACAATCACTTGTCACTACTTTTGTTTTAAATTTCCATTTAGACCGGCCCAGTTTTGTTTTCCGCTGAATTTGGTTAAAGGGCCCTTCTACCGCTTTGACTCTGCCTACCCCTTGGAGGATTGCGGATATAGTGTGTGGATATGTAAAATATCCGCTTATTACATAACACCTGAATTCTGAAGCACTTGTGTCGTGAAAATGAATATCTACAATGGAAAGTATTATTACTTTTTTGTACCGGCGCGCGGATCGAACCTGCACCCATTTCAAAGTTTGCTCTAAACCACTGCACCAAATCTACTAATGGGCGTACCCACGATGGAGCAGGGTGGGGCAGCTGCTTAAAAAAATATAATGAAATTAAATAGTAATTTGAGTACCTTAAAATTACTGCGCAAAACAATGTAACTCAGTAGGTATCGTTGAATCAAGCGCGCATACACAGAGATCGACTACTTAGATTATTATTTACTTTTGCCCCACCCTTTTAAAAATCCTGGGTACGCCTATGACTATCTACTAATTGGTTTTAAGCGTTATCATATAAATACTAAGCTGACTTAACGATGGTATTTTATACCCTTGAGGATATCTTAAGATAGGTTAACAGTATTAGTCAAAATTGGAGCAATCACACATTCTTAATACGTATTATCAATAGAATGTCCGTTAGGAACGATTTGGTATAATATTTAATATTTACAACATGGTGCTTAGTCAACCATGATCAAACGTGCAAAAACTACTCGATTAAACTTTTTATGTATGAATACAAGCCTTCATTGTTATGGTAATTGTAAAGATCAAACTATTCTATAGTGATGCCAAACATGAATAGTTAGACGCGATATACTATTTTGAGCAATAGGTACCTTACTTTTCAAGTCTAAGATGCTAGATCAATAGGGGACGTGTACGAACTTTAGAGGACAGCACTTATCAACAAAAGAGACATTATGCGGACAGTAGAGGAAGCTACTGTCCGCATAGATCTGTAATCGTGATGTCAATATTATAAATAAAAGTTAAAATGTTTTAATATGATAAAAATGATAAAATATGGGTTACGGACTATTAATAATGATCGACAGCGAGGCCAAAATATATATAAAGGTCAAAAGCTCTTCGAAAACTCTGCTGAAAACAGATTTCAAAATGGAATTAACTGGCTATATTAACTACAGAACTTTAAATGTGCCTTTTACTAATATTGTTACTGGTTATTTCTTAATCCTTAAAATTCATATTTACATATGTTTCTTTACTCAGTTTATAAATTTTTCGCGTTTTTTACATTGCCAAGCTACCTATTATGTTTACTATTCCTTAGAAATTTATAAAACTTTACGCCAGTTGATTTACTATTTTTTTTTTATGTATTGGTGTATAATTAACTGAATAATAACTTTTACTTATTATTTATAATTAATTCTGTTTACTTGGTAAAAATGTCAGTATAAAATATTCATAGCCGAGAAGGTTCCGATTGACGGCACCAGCTGGCAGCACCGTCGTTGTGCACGTTTCCTGCGGCATTATTAAACTGATTGCATACATTTAAATTTGTTGCATTATTCCACAAATCTGCTTACTTTATACGGTACGATTAAAACTTATTACAATCCTTTACCGTGTGATTGAAGTTTCTGTCACGATTTAATGATTTAGTAAAGCAACTAAATATCAATTTTGCATAGTATGTATATTACATTGTCCCATGTTGGTCTGGGACTTGGCACATGTTGATCTGAGCCAAAAAAAAAGAATGTGCCAACTGTGGTTCTTGCCTAGCATGTCGTAAAAGGCGACTAATGGTATATCGGGTTTTGGGTGTGTGATTGTGTAGGCGACAGGTTAGCCGCTTGTCACTGCTTTTTCACAATTTTCCATATAACCCAGCCCGACTTTAGTTTTGGCTGAATGTGGTTGAAGGGGCATGCTGCCCCTTTGGCTCTGCCTACCCTTTCGGGGATTATGGGCGTGATGTTATGTATGTATGTATGTATGTATGTATATTACATATATGTATTACAGATATCCATACACATATTGATTAGACTATCATCATTTAATTTTCAGTCTTCCAAACTGGCATGGTGGGATATCCTGAGTCGCTGACAGACCCTTCCTACCATGCTCAACTGTTGGTGCTTACATATCCCTTGGTTGGGAACTATGGCGTACCTGACGAAGAAGACCGGGATGAACACGGGCTACCTAGGTAACACATAATAAAACATATTACTATAGCCAGAGTCCACGGAGCGATAAACTCCTTAAAAGTCATCGCACGCTTTATCGGCACCACAACGGCACCGCTCCAATTGATTGCATTGTGCGTGTTGAAATTTGATCGAAAAATGCCGCAGAAACAGTCGTATCTTTTGGATTGATATTTAAAATTAATTTCAACTTTACAAATTCACGTTTCCCTGAAAAAAAATAAAGACATTTTAATGTGCAGATAATTTAATAGACTAATTTCGCACTTTTTATTATGAATATTATGATATTTTAAAGGTGGAATAAAATAATTAAATAACGCGATAGTGTATGCAATTCACATCAATATTTATTTTATCGTTACAGATGGTTTGAATCAAGTCGTATTTGGGCTGCCGGGCTTATAGTCGGTGAAGTGAGCACACGGGCGTGTCACTGGCGCGCGAGACGCTCGCTGGGCGCGTGGCTGGCCGCGCGCGGCGTTCCTGGCCTCTGCGACATCGACACACGTGCACTCACGCGCCGCCTCCGCGAGGGTATCATGTTGGGCCGCATCGTCCAAGGAGTACCGCCATTCGGACCGCTCCCGCCGCTAGCCGACCCCAACACAAGGAATCTAGTCGCCGAAGTATCTATAAAGGTAATAAACAAACTAGACTGAATTAGATTAAATTTTTACTAGAACTAGGCGAATCAAATTAAACTTTTGCGTAAATATGATTCAGTGAATAATAGAAATCAAAATCAAATAGTTAATGTGGTCTATAAATTAATCCTAAAAACTATAGTACCAAAGGAAATTCCTTTACCAGAAGGTTTAATGTTATATTTTTATTCATATATTCATTAATTTCAATTCGATTTGTAAACAATAAAAAAAACAAATTCTAGGGAAAATTTCTTTACCAAAAATGTTTATGTTTTAGGAAAGCAAAACATTTAACCCTAAAGGCGACGTCACAATAATGGCCGTAGACTGTGGTCTAAAATACAATCAAATTAGATGTTTGATTAAGAGAAACGTTAAAGTATTATTGGTGCCATGGAATCACAAGCTAGATCCTAATGATTATGACGGCTTGTTTATCAGTAACGGTCCTGGAGATCCTGAAGTATGTAAACAAGTTGTTGAAAATGTTCAAGAAGTCATGAAAAATAAGTCTAATGTCAAACCGATATTTGGTATTTGTCTGGGACATCAAATATTATCAACAGCTGTGGGCTGTAAAACATATAAAACGAGGTAAATTATTATTTTTTCGGATGTATTGCAATATATTGTATACTCACGATTTTAAATTCATAATACCTATGTCTTTATTATTTTAGCTATGGAAATCGTGGACACAATTTGCCATGTACCCACTACGATACAGGGAGATGTTTCATGACATCTCAAAATCATGGATTCGCTGTAGATGCTGATACATTACCTGAAAACTGGAAAATATTATTCACCAATGAAAATGACAAGACAAATGAAGGAATAATTCATAGGTCAGATCCATTCTTTAGTGTCCAATTCCACCCGGAACATACCGCAGGTCCTACTGACCTTGAATGGCTTTTTGACATATTCATAGACGCCGTGAGATCGTTTAAAAATAAAACTCAATATGTAATAAATGAAGAATTAACAAAAAAACTTACATTCGCACCACTAATTCACGAAAGGCCGAAGAAGATACTAATTCTTGGCTCAGGGGGCTTGTCCATTGGTCAAGCCGGGGAGTTTGATTATTCAGGTTCACAAGGAGTAAAAGCTATGCAAGAGGAAAAGATACAAACCGTTTTAATTAATCCAAACATTGCAACCGTCCAAACATCTAAAGGCCTTGCAGACAAAGTGTATTTTCTACCTATTACTCCAGAATATGTAGAACAAGTCATAAAAGCAGAACGACCTACAGGGGTATTACTTACTTTTGGAGGACAGACAGCCTTAAACTGTGGCGTGGAATTACAAAAATCTCGCGTTTTTGAAAAGTATAATGTGACCGTACTTGGTACACCTATTCAATCTATAGTAGATACAGAAGATAGAAAAATATTTGCGGAGAAAATTCATTCAATTGGTGAAAAAGTAGCTCCAAGTGCTGCAGTTACATCTGTAGAAGAAGCACTAACAGCTGCGATACAAATTGGCTACCCAGTAATGGCACGATCTGCGTTTTCTTTGGGTGGTTTAGGCTCAGGATTTGCAAATAACGAAGAGGAGCTTAGATCCCTTGCTCATCAAGCACTATCACATTCAGATCAACTTATAATTGATAAATCTCTCAAAGGCTGGAAAGAAGTAGAGTATGAGGTCGTTCGGGATGCATATGATAATTGCATTACTGTTTGTAACATGGAAAATGTTGATCCTCTAGGTATACATACTGGTGAATCAATTGTAGTTGCACCAAGTCAAACATTATCTAATAGAGAATACTACATGCTACGTAATACTGCAATCAAAGTAATCAGACATTTTGGTATTGTTGGAGAATGCAACATTCAATACGCCCTTAATCCCAATTCCGAAGAGTTTTACATAATAGAAGTAAATGCTAGATTATCCAGAAGCTCTGCTCTAGCAAGTAAAGCTACAGGCTATCCACTAGCATACGTAGCTGCAAAATTAGCCCTTGGTATACCTTTACCAGTAATCAAAAATTCTGTAACTGGGGTAACGACAGCTTGCTTTGAGCCTAGTTTGGATTACTGTGTAGTGAAAATCCCCAGATGGGATTTAGCTAAGTTTAACAGAGTGAGTACAAAAATCGGGAGTTCTATGAAAAGCGTAGGAGAAGTGATGTCAATTGGCAGAAACTTTGAAGAAGCTTTTCAAAAAGCTTTGAGAATGGTTGATGAAAATGTGAATGGATTCGATCCCAATATTAAAAAGGTGAATGAAAGTGAGCTGCGTGAACCTACAGACAAAAGAATGTTTGTATTAGCGGCAGCTTTGAAGGAAGGTTATACAGTTGAAAAGTTATATGAATTAACCAAAATCGATTGTTGGTTTTTGGAGAAATTTAAAAATATTATTGATTATTATAAAAGTCTTCAAGCAGTTGATAGTACTTCGATAACAGTTGAAATTCTGCGAAAGGCAAAGAAAATCGGATTTTCTGATAAGCAAATAGCTGCAGCTATAAAAAGTACTGAAGTTGCTGTTAGAAAATTTAGAGAGGAAAATAATATTACACCATTTGTAAAACAAATAGATACTGTGGCTGCTGAATGGCCAGCCTCAACTAACTATCTTTATTTGACTTATAATGGCAGTAATCATGATCTAGACTTTCAAGGTGACTTTACAATGGTTTTGGGTTCTGGTGTATACAGAATAGGAAGCTCAGTCGAATTTGATTGGTGTGCGGTCGGTTGTTTAAGAGAGTTAAGAAATCAAGGCAAAAAAACTATAATGGTTAATTATAACCCTGAAACTGTAAGTACAGATTATGATATGAGTGATAGATTATACTTTGAAGAGATATCATTTGAAGTCGTTATGGATATTTATAACATTGAAAAACCAGATGGTGTCATATTATCAATGGGAGGCCAACTGCCTAATAATATTGCAATGGATTTACACAGACAACAAGCGATAATTCTGGGAACCTCCCCCGATATGATCGATAATGCAGAAAATCGATTCAAGTTTTCAAGAATGTTGGATCGTAAAGGTATTTTGCAACCTAGATGGAAGGAACTTACTGATCTTGAGTCTGCAATCAGCTTTTGTGATGAAGTAGGCTATCCATGTTTAGTGCGACCCTCTTATGTATTGAGTGGAGCTGCTATGAATGTAGCATATTCAAATCAAGATTTAGAGGCGTACCTTAAATCAGCAAGTCAAGTGAGCAAAGATTATCCGGTGGTTATATCTAAATTTATAATGGACGCGAAAGAAATTGATGTTGATGCAGTTGCATCTGACGGCGTTCTATATTGCTTAGCAGTTTCTGAACACGTAGAAAATGCAGGAGTACACTCGGGTGACGCAACATTAGTTACTCCTCCTCAAGATATCAATAGTGAAACTTTGGAAAAAATCAAAGAAATCGCTTGTATAATAGCAGAGACATTGGACGTCACTGGACCATTCAACATGCAACTAATAGCTAAAGACAATGACTTGAAAGTCATTGAGTGCAATGTAAGAGTATCAAGATCATTTCCATTTGTCTCCAAAACCCTTGATCATGATTTTGTTGCCATGGCTACTAAACTGATAATGGGTATACCAGTAGAACCAGTGAATGTAATGACTGGGTGCGGTAAAGTGGGTGTTAAAGTGCCGCAGTTCTCGTTTTCAAGATTATCTGGTGCTGATGTAACATTAGGAGTAGAAATGGCATCCACGGGAGAAGTTGCGTGCTTTGGTGAAAACCGTTATGAAGCTTATCTAAAATCCTTGATGAGCACTGGTTTCAGAATACCAAAGAAAGCTATTCTACTGTCTGTGGGCACATTCAAAGTAGGTATCGTGTAACCAAAATTGATGTATTTCTTTTCGAATTTGTTAACATTACAAAATCTTATTATAAATTTATTTTCTCAGCATAAAATTGAATTATTACCCAGTGTACGAGCTTTACAAAAAATGGGATACAAATTATATGCTAGCATGGGAACAGGCGATTTTTATACGGAACATGGAATTGAGGTACACGTTCTTTTATTTATGATAGGTATAAACATTTATTGTCTTCAGCCGATGTAAAAAAATAATTAATTTGGCATCGCTCACAATTATTATCTTTTTTAATTATCACACATGCACATTATTTATTATTATGCATGAGGCGGTTTCAAGTGCTTTAGTCAAGTATTAGGTACGCACTAAAAGTGTAAGACCTAAATAATCAGTACAATTAATTGGAAAGAATGTTATTTATTTATGTCGTCGGATATGTATTGCCAGGTTGAAAGCGTTCAATGGACATTCGATCATATTGGAGATCCAGAAGATGCTCGAGCGGACGGCGAATTGATGCATTTGGCAGATTTTATGGCTCGACGTCAGCTTGATCTGGTCATCAATTTGCCAATGCGGGGAGGAGCTCGACGCGTCTCGTCGTTCAGTACACACGGATATCGAACACGACGACTGGCTGTTGACTACGCTGTACCATTAGTAACTGACGTTAAATGCGCTAAGCTCCTAGTTCAGGTTTGTTAAAATATACTTTAAAGCTTTTTATATTTATTTTTGTCAAATTACTTAAGGAACAGATGAAAAGTAAAAAGAAATGTAATTATAACCATATACGATCATTTTTAAATAACAAATTATGATTTTATATTTTCAGGCAATGACTCGATGTGGTGGTGTGCCACCAATGAAAACACATACGGATTGTATGACCTCAAGGAATATAATCAAACTTCCTGGATTTATAGACGTACACGTTCACGTCCGTGAACCTGGTGCAACATACAAAGAGGACTTTAACTCTTGTACCGCGGCTGCTCTTGCGGGCGGTGTCACAATGATATGCGCCATGCCCAATACCAACCCACCTGTTATCGACCGATCGTCCTTTGATTACGCTAATGCACTGGCTCGTGTAAGTGCTCGATGTGATTATGCTTTATTTATGGGAGCTTCATCTTCCAACTACGATACAGCTGCTGAAGTAGCTCCTCATGCATTTTCTCTGAAAATGTATCTGAATCAAACGTTCACAACGTTGACACTTGACGATATGACTATTTGGCAAAAGCATCTCCAAAACTGGCCGAAAAAAATGCCAATATGTGCCCACGCGGAGAAAGAAAAGACAGGAGCTATAATTCTCATGGCATCTTTACTTGATAGGCCAATACATATTTGTCATGTAGCTCGCAAAGAAGAAATTCAAATTATCAAATCTGCTAAAGAACGTGGTTTGAAAGTAACGTGTGAAGTATGCCCACAACATTTATTCTTGAGTACAGATGACATCGACCATATAGGAAAGGGTAGAGCCGAAGTACGACCAATACTGTGCAGCCCAGAAGATCAAGCTGAACTCTGGAGAAATATAGACGTCATTGATGTCTTTGCTACTGATCATGCACCACATTCTGTAGAAGAAAAAGATGCCGAAAAGGCACTACCAGGTTTCCCTGGCCTAGAAACTATTTTGTCTCTACTACTCAATGCAGTTAATGAAGGTCGTCTGACTATAGAAGACCTTATCAACAAATTTCATCGCAACCCACGGAAGATATTTAACTTACCTGAGCAGCCGAACACTTATGTAGAAGTTGATATGGATTATGAGTGGACTATTCCAAGTGCTATGGAATTCACCAAGTCGAAATGGACACCATTCGCTGGCATGCATGTACGCGGGTCCGTTCATCGCGTTACGTTAAGAGGTGAAATAGCATATGTTGAAGGACAAATCCTGGTACCTCCAGGTTTTGGACAAAATGTACGCGAATGGCCAGCACCAAAAAAACAAATATTCCCAACCTATGCAGTCGAGAAAGTGGAAAAAGAATTAAGCAGACCAAATTCAGCCTTAGACATGCATGTTTCTGGTGAGCTGAGCCGACTGAGTGATCTAGAATTAGACCAAATTGAGACTAAGCCTGAAGGTTTTGGTAAACTGAATGTTCATTTTAACGATCTTGCTGGTCTAAGAAGTGTGTCACCTTTGCCACAGCAAAATGTAACGAGACAAAGGTGTGATAGTACATCAAATTATAATCCTCCTCAAGGTCCGGTTTCTCATCGTCAACGAAGCGATCTATTTGGCAAGAGTGTTCTTACAGTAGATATGTTCAGTAAAGAAACTCTTAATGACATATTTAATCTTGCTCAATTCATGAAAACTAGTGTGACAAAAGGTCGCGTTTTAGATGATATACTACGAGGGAAAGTCATGTCTTCAATATTTTACGAAGTCAGTACCCGTACAAGTTGCAGTTTTGCAGCCGCTATGCAGAGGTTGGGTGGTTCTGTAATTCACACCGATGCTACCAGTTCATCGGCTAAGAAAGGTGAAACGTTAGAAGATAGCGTAGCGGTGATGGCAAGTTATGCAGACGTGGTGGTGTTACGTCATCCTGAACCGGGTGCAGTCGCTGTAAGTGTTGTTGTAATTAGTAAATATTTCTTTAAGTTTGGCTACAACAGAGAAAATGTCGTCTAGACTCGAATTGTTCCACTCTGCCCTACCAAGCTGCCCCACTTGTGGGGCAAAGAGGAACATTAGACCATTTAGACACTCAGAATAATAATTTTCATATAAAATTATTTCAGAAAGTATAACTTTTTTTGCCAAGTCCTATTTAATACATTATCATACATAAAAGCATTTCTTTTTAATATTGAATTATTTAATTTCTAACAGCGTGAATTTTACTTCTACAGAAAGCATCGAGACATTCCAGAAAACCAATAATAAATGCAGGAGACGGCGTAGGCGAGCACCCTACTCAGGCTTTGTTGGACGTTTTCACTATCCGAGAAGAAATTGGTACCGTAAACGGGCTAACCATTACTATGGTGGGAGATCTGAAAAATGGTCGTACTGTGCACTCTCTTGCCCGGATACTCACGCAGTACCAAGTACATTTGCAATATGTAAGTCCTCCAGGACTCGGCATGCCGAAGCACATTACAGATTATGTGTCATCAAAAGGTATACCACAGAGGGTATATGAACGCTTAGAAGATGTGCTAGCAGAAACTCACGTGCTTTATATGACGAGAATTCAACGCGAAAGATTCGATAGCCAAGAGGAATATGAAAAGGTTAGTATAGATTATTTCTTCTCTCTCTCTATTTGAGTCCACGACTGTAGGTAAGTATACTACAGTATACTACATGTAGTTCATGCCAAGCAAAAGTTAAAATAAAAGCCTACATAGGTATATATATACATAAAACAATTCTTTTGTTGTATTTTATTATACATTTCTCATGTTTATTCATATAAACATTTTTGTAATCTTTAGTAATGGCCTTAATATCATCAAACTTAAGAAACTAGATAATTTTGCAATTTAATTAATTACATTTCATACATACTATCGGGGCATCATGATAAGTACTTAGTAAGTACTACACATTTACATAGGCTAGTGACAGCTAGATAACTGCAAGATTACGGTTACTCTACCACAGTTAATCAACAAGTAAATATATTTTAACAGTAAGTAGTCTTAATATTGTTGAAGTTACAATGAAACTCTACATTACAGAGCCGCGGTTTGCTGGTGGTGACACCGCAGCTGATGACGCGCGCGCGCCGGCGCATGGTGGTGATGCACCCGCTGCCGCGCGTTGACGAGATATCGCCGGAGTTCGACTCGGACCCGCGCGCCGCCTACTTCCGCCAGGCCGAGTACGGCATGTACGTGCGCATGGCATTACTCGCCATGGTGGCTGGAGTCAATCCTCTCGTGTGAAATCCGAATGCGACTTTTTATCACCAACTTATTAATATGTAAATGTATTATCCAATTTTACTTACAAAGTTTAAGGCTCTTCTGATCGGGGACTCCAGTCAATTAGTCTGATGCAGCTTCGACGTGGGTCAGCTTATATGATAGATAAATCAGTAATTCTATTGTCTGTCAATAACTCGGGTTATAATTTTTGACACGTTGCAATAAATAATAATATCCAACCCTGTTGCCATAAACCTAATCGAAGTACTTTTTATTTTGAATGTTGAACAAACTGTATAATTTTTCGTTTATTTTACTTATGTCTATGGTTTTATGTTGTTGCGACACAGTATTTAGACGATCTAAAAATATACGCTCCAAGTACACAATGTAGACAGGAATTTTACTAATGTAAGAAAAGACTCAAAATATGCATATGGGTAATATAGGAGTGTACTATTCAGATGAATTAAAGTTTTTCCAATTTCCGTTGTTATTAATAGAATTTTATATTCATCCATAGTAATTATTTTACATTCTTATATTAGTACAAAACTAGTATTTTTCAGCTCATTGTATGTATGAATGAACTTGTAATGTTTATTGTTTCGAGAAATAAACAGAATTTATATGGGAGAAAGGCGGAAACGTATTATTTTATTTTCCATATCCGTCGAGAATGAATGGCATCCCTTATGAATTTTTATATTCAAGTTAAATGGTAAACTATATAATATTATATTCTATTTTTCCCTATACGTGCACTTTTGCACGTGCACTTTTTTTAGTACACTTTTATCGTAAAGTAAAACTCTTATTATGTAATAGACGCTACAGCACGTTATCTACTGATCGTGTTAAATATTATTTTTAAAATTGGTAAAATCAACATTCGAAACGATTATAGTAACAATAATAATAAATTCTCCAAACTGGCAGACCAATTTCCCAGTTCCAAACTAAGTTTAAAACTTGTCCTTGATACTAGGTGAACGGATAGACATACTTAAATACGTTTATAAACATCCATGACTCGAGTACAAATGTCCATTTTTATCACACAAAACATTTGTTCCTAGCGGGATTCGAACCCGCGACCCTTGGTTTTGTGGCCATGGTCTCTGACCACTCGACCAACGTCCAAGACCAAGACAGGCCGTCTTTAATTATAATTCGGCCTAAATGGTCAGAATAATATTTATACCAAAGGTGTAAACCACATAACTCAATGTCGATAAGACGAAAGAGTTTGAGTGTACCGAAAATATATAAAACTGCGGGCACAGCTGTTCCCGCGGTTTAACCCGCGTTTTGGTTAACGTTATATAGCATATAGCTTTCCCCGATAAATTAACTACTCGTTTACAACAAAAATATTATTTTATTATATTCGGACCAGTAAGTAGTTCCTGAGGTCAGATTAGCGCGTTTAAGCAAAGAAACAAACAAACTCTTCAGCTTTATATATTACTAAGTAAGTACTATTATTAGATACTAACATGCTTCCTACATGCTACAAATAACTGAAAAAATACGTCCTTTTGGGTTAATTGATTTATTTTATTTTCTTCTTTACACTTCTTCATACTTACAAAACAAATATACTTCGGTACATTTAATGCAACGTAATGATGACACCTTTTAAATTGTATTAGTACCAGAACTGTAGTTATAAATTTGCAATAAAGCAACTATATATTGAGAGTATTACCTTATTTACTATTTTAATTTTAACAACATATGTAGTTACAAATACCAAAATGAAATTAAAAACATACGATCAAGAGATTAATTATTATATATGTTTCCTCCTTCATACAATTATTGTTAGTCGATGTTAAAGCTTATTTAATAAATAAAGGCACTAGTATGACAAGTGCACACTACACTTATAATGATAATCTAATCTAAATAAAATAGGGGTTTCCTCTGCATCTATAGGTAATGTTACGAACTACTTTATACTTAAGTAATTAAAAATAAGCGTAAGTATATAAAAATAAAAGTTCCTTTAATAACAATACCTACTCTTCCTTGCATACCTACCTACCTTTACACAGCCGATCATTTAAAAGATGAATTTAAGTTTATAGAACAGTAAATTGCATATAAAATATATCAATAAGAGATTCATATTTAAAAAAATCTTACAGAATTTATAATATTTCTTTAATTTGATTCAGAACCTTTTACTTTTACTAAATTGGATAATTTTACCCACACACGATATTGAAGATGACGCGTATAAAATCTTTGATAACATAGCTATCATACCATTAACCGACTGCATGATTTCTATAATAGATCACATAATATCCCTCAATATTTTAGAAACATAATCTCAGCTCATAATTTTGACTCTTGCTCATCTATTTCACCCAATCTAATTGCATTTTGGGTTGCTGAATTTTCTGCATGCACTTCAACGAAGGTGAAAGGCGAAAACCCTGAAGCATCGCTTGGAGAATCTTGATTGCTGAATTGATCGTACCGTGGGCGGTGTTTTCGGATTGGTCTATTACTAGACCGATCCACAAAACTCTCACGTCGTGGCGCAAGCTTGTAGCCACCCTGGGCTACTAGTTTCCTCTGGCAATCAACTAGTTTATCTCGAATTACATCCAAATACTCATTAGCAGTAAATTCTCCGGCAGCCTCTTCTTTTAACAATATACTGAGACGCTGTGCTTGTTCCAAGTAAATTACTGCTTGTCTTATAGCTTCAAATTTTTCGCTGGATCGAGCCATGGCGATAAAGTGTGGAATGAAGAATTCTAGAACCAACCGACGTCTCTCTACTTCCATTCTCATTGGCAATATAATCTGTAAAGAAAAATATCAGTCTATCACTTCAAATACTTTTTATCCTTTAATTTTGAATATGTAGGGCGGCCGAGCATCTCAGTGCGTTCTGAATGCGGATGTCGATCTCCTTGTCGCTCTTGTGTCTAAGCTTATCAGCAGGAAAACTAAGGTTCGGATCTACAAAACTGTTATTAGACCGATTCTATTGTATGGATGCGAAGCCTGGACACTAACTTTAAAGGAAGAAAATCGGCTCTTAGTGGCGGAAAGAAAAATTCAGCGAAAGATTCTGGGACCAACTCGAGATGAGAATGGAGACTGGAGGATAAGGCGTAATAAGGAAATAGAAGACCTGATCTCCGAACCTAACATCATCGGAGAAGTGAAGGCGGCCAGACTCCGCTGGCTTGGCCATGTCGAGAGGATGACTGACGATCGGGCCGTGAAAAGGGCATACCTGGCGCGACCGTCTGGGCGACGGCTAGTTGGGCGCCCTAGATATCGCTGGATTGACGAAGTGGTAAAAGACCTGAAGGAGTTCCAAGTGCCCAACTGGGCAAATTTGGCACGTAACAGACCGGAATGGCGTTCTTTAATGTCGGAGGCCAAGACCCACTTCGGGTCGCTGAGCCAGCGTAGTAAGTAAAGTAAAGTAATTTTGAATATGTATCAGGAAAGTACATGTTATTACAGCATAAAATATAATCCCTTAAACATTATTTATAAATAATATACCAACCGTGTTTAAATGTCCTTTGTCTAAAATGTCAAAAGGCGACTAATCGTGTATTTGGTAATAGATTTGTAATTGTATAGGCGATGAAGAAGTCGCTAGATAGGTAACTACTCTTTTACAATTTTCAATATTGTTGAAGTCGTTTGCTTCTCCTTCGACTCTGTCTTCTCCTACGGGAATTGTAGGTGGAATTGTATACATGTATAAAATAATAGAATACTTACATTGCTCTTTAGTTCTGCCCTTTGTCTCCGATTATGTGGTATCGCTTTTTTCCTCTCCTGCATCTGTCGCTGGCTCTCCTTCTTCCATTGGTATTGTTTGTCTTGCCTTTTTACTCTATCCCAGAAATTCGTATCAGTTGTCTCTTCATCTTCACTCTCAGAATCATTAGCATTTGGAGCGGATATGGGTAAATTTGGATTTAAAATCCGCAATGGATTTTTAGTAGTTAAAATATCATACAATCTATGGACGTTGAGTGTAGGATAAAACTCTTTTTTTGTGTATTTTAGTTGGTCAATTGCACACAGGACATGCATAACTGGTGCTTCCAAAATATCAGCCAGCTGTCTTTGTTGCTTTAATAGAAGCGGTTTAGGTATACTTTTAAAGTCATTACAATTCTGTATAAAATAATTTGGATAACGTCCTTGTCCCAAACGAATGTAGAAACTTCTTAGGAACATTCTTAAAGTTTCACCTAGTCGATGTTCTGGCCATCTTGCATAATTATCTTCGCACTGCCAAAATAGATGATTTTTGAGATGGCTAGCGTCAATTCCAATTCTCAACGTCTCGTTTTCTATAAAATTCTTATGTAGAGCTAATGCAAAAAGGTAACATCGCATATGCGCATGAGCTAAACAACTTTCCAAGTAACGCTCTGCTGCTGGAAATATAATTTTCCATTGCAGCTTCTGTTCAGCATTTAACCCTCTTTTAGATCTAAATCCAATAGGTACCAACAAACAGCCAAATCCAATTGCTTTACTGACCATATATTTAGTGGGCCACTGGTAACTAAAGTTTGTCCTGGGATTTTGAATTATTTTTCTTTCACGAATTATCCATTGATTCGCTGTATTTGGCCAAGATGCAATAAGAGCAGGAAAAACTTCATTTCCAATTTTACTTCCATTTCTAACTGTATCACAGTAAATACTTGCACCTTGGGTTAAAGCATTCTTAATGGCATCTTGTGTAAGACCCAAAACACTACCTAAACTGATTATAAAATTATCTACAAAATTGCCCATGAATTCTGTAGAACATAAATACTGATGCGTTTCGTATAAATTTTTTGACAAAGATAACTTAGAGGAGGTGTCATCTAAGTCATCTTCTTCGTCACTCCAGTCTACTGCTCGTGTTTCTATTGTAGACCATATTTCGTCAGGTAGTACACCAGACGAATGCGAATCATTTAACTGCAAACTTAATTCCACCCGTTTGGGAGTTGCAGCTTGTGTTATTGTTGAATAGCCATAGTCAGACTCGGTTTCACTCAATTCATTCTGTCGACTGCTTGAAGTTGATCTATAACCAGACGTTTCAGTATCCTCATTTATAACGTTGTCTGTAGATATAGGTCTAGTTTCAAAATTTGGCCTGGTTTTGCTATCGGGTATAGGACCACTCAATCTTCGAGATGTTTTCAAAATAGATTTTCTAGGTTTGGAATCAAAATCTTCATTAATATTCTTATTGTCTGATTTTATTCCATTAGAACTTATTTCTTCATCGTCTTCAAGTAAAAACTCATTTCCCTTTCGAATTTTGTGAATGTTCATAATATTATTCTTTTGTACTTGCAAGCTTGTGTGTTTTATCGGCCCACTTCGTCTTCTACCCATATTCTCTTCTACGCTAGGATTTAGCTTTAATTTTTGTTTATTGTCCAATGGCTCTTGGGTCGACGTATTAATCCTGGTTTTAATTTTCTGTAGTAGAGCATCACCTTTTGTCGAGTACGAAGGTTCATCAGAATCATTTGACTCCTTTTCTGAATCCGTGTAAACACTATCACCTGAATCTATTTTGTGGCATTGAACGGGTTCATTGTCTTTTGATAGAGTACTTTCCAATACTTCTAATTTCTTTAATTTAATATATCCTGAAAATATATATAATTTGTAATTAACTTTTAAATTATTTTAATGTGTAGTGGCGCTGTGATACATCTTTGATAAATGCGCATTGTAGTTAGTATAGGGATTAATAGCTGTATGCGATAATTAATTAAAACGATCCAAAATGAGATGAAGAACGCATAAAAAAACTTAAGACTGAGAGAGAGTATACTGGCACTCTAATTTTATTATTACAAGTATGCAATAGTTGCGTAAAAAATGGGTACGTTATGCTCTTACTGGTAATTACCTGGTTCTTTACAATCTTCGATTCGTAATTTGTAAAACGGAGCATCAAGAACTGCGCTGTAGTCAGACGTATCACCCGGCTCACTGGCCTCCACGTTATCGTATATTACAAAATACCTCGGGGATGTAAGCGGTTTGCTCTGACCGCGAACCTTTTGAAATACAACATGTTCATTGACGTTTTCTTGAAGTCGGTCCGCGAAAAATACGTGCTTGTTGTGACGGACCATCGCCTCGTTTATCAAGTGCTCGCGTTCGCTGATAGGATTATTCTTTATGTGTTGCATCTCCCTAGAACAACATGTTACAATTACAATTACAATTACTTTAACATGCATATAGGACAGCAACTCCCTTTTACCACATTTAGCCGAAAATAAAAATGGGCTGGGCTTAGATAGAAAATTGTGAAAAAGTAGTAACAAGTGCCTATGTAGGTCGTCGTCTACACAGTCACATACCCGATATATTAATCGCCTTTTACGACATGCTAGGCAAGGCATACTTTTACATACATCACTTTGTAGGCCACCCATAAATTACGCGTGAATTTCACGTTGTTTGGATATCATGAGACATTAACAAAATGATGTCTATAGACAGATTAATAGGAATCATTGGGAGTACCTAATATCAAAGAATTTGCTTTTAAGCTTTAAAATTTTATTACTGCTTAGTGAAAAATCATATAATATATGAAATATGACAGCGTACAATTATTATTAATTGCCAATAGCGACATATAATAAACTGAACTACACTACCTACATACGTCCGAAATATAATCTTATCAATTTAATAAGTCTTGCCGTATCTGTCGGAATCTTATTAAAGATCTTTAAAGAATCACGGTTTATCTAAAGACGGAAATATAAAGATTTTATAAATAATAAAAATAACGTGATTAACAAAGATTAATAAGTTAATTCGACACAGTAGTCATTCCGATGATAAAGTCTAATACATCAGTGTTGTAGAGTACTTATGATAAATAAATGTTATAGAAAATCATAGATAATAAAAAAATGCATTTCAAGTATAGGTACCTACGGTTAGTCTTACTTTTCTATAATTTGACAAATTAAACTATACCGAATGGAAGGCAGGTTCTTACTAGAATCAAATTTATACATTTAAGGGCTCCTAATATGTGGCGATAACGTAATTAAAAAAAATCAAAATAACCTTTTATAGAACACCGATTAAGCCAGGTCGGAGAGAATACGACTATTTTACACATATAACAAGTGTTAAAGTTTCAACACAAGCATTATTTAAGATTCAGTATGTATGCACTCAATTAGAATTCAAATATTTAAATACACACATAACATCACGCTTATAATCCCCGAACCGGCAGAGTCAAAGGGATAGCAGGCTCCTTTAACCACATTGAGCCAAAAATAAAACTAGGCTGGATTAGATGGAAAATTGTGAAAAAGTAGTAACATGTGGCTAGCTCGTCCCCTACACCATCTCATACCCAAAACCCCATATACCATTAGTCGCCTTTTATGACATGCTAGGCAAGAAACACAGTTGGCAAATTCTTTTCTTAAGTCCTAGACCAACACGGTACCAACTATTTAAATAGCGCACTAAATAATTTTTTCCTAGACAAGATACGTGCGTCATATTGGTAAAACAAGATGAATTACAACTACGAGTATAAGACAACTGCATGCGTTATATTTTTATCTAGGAGCAGTTTCACTTATTTTACATTATCCTCCATTCAGCTTATAATAAAATATTAAGCTATACAAATTCATAACATTAATATTGATTGATGGAAGTATAATAGTATTAAAGCTATCTCCAATTTCAGGTAATTTACTTTCGATAAATGAAATACTCGACCGCATTGGGAATCCCCATTTCGAATTTACTCACGTACATTAAATATTTATAATAAAGTTTACAACTGGCTATAGGGGAACTATGTTTATCGAATCCATATGTATAGGCAGACCTTGGCAGTTAATGTCATGTTGTTCATATAATGTCTAACCAAGTATTAACAATTTTATAAATGATAATAATATGTCGTAATTACCGATTGAATCATTTGAAAAAATAGCAGTTACATATTAATAACATTTATTTGACAATCTATTATAGCCACACCGTCATCAATTCAAAAAACCTTATCATAGTTCTGAAAATTTTTAGCAACTTCGTCCAGTACAGTGTTTTGCGTGGCAATTGTGTGAATTTGATAAGACATTTTACCTAAGGAAAATTTTAAGGTGATGAATAAATGATTGCCTCACGATGATGGATAATAATGATGCACTTATCTGAGGTGCAAACAAGTTCTATCGGCGCTACTATTGTAAATAACTAAACTTCACACCACTTCCCTAGCGGGGTAGGCAGAGAGAACCGAACGCCATACCAATGGCACGATCCTTACACACCTCACTCGCCTCTTCAACATGCATGATCCTTTTCATGCAAGCTCTAGGGTTTTTATGACTCCTAACATTACCTTCTGTTAATACACGACCAATCCTGGTCGTGGTAGGTGAGCCTGGACCTCTCGCAGCTCCTACATCCTTCCACTTTCGCATTGTATATCTGTATAGTCAATCTTTCGTCATCCATTCTTTCCACATGTCGGAACCACCGGAGCATGCCTCTACTATTGTCATCAACTTTATTGCCTACTGACTCCGAATTTCGGACAGAATACAATCTATATTATGTACCTAATAATAACATAACTCGTTTTTTGGTACCCTCGATATTTATCCGATCAAAGAGAACATGCAAGTCTATCATCAGTAATAAAACTGTAACTGAACAGTTCAAATGCTTTTTGCGTGCGGAATTTATATAAAATATGTTCAACTTCTTATGTTGGTGACTGTACTACACCATCGCACACACAACGAACTACATATTACAAAAATGCTCGCAATATGTCTAACCTTAAGACCAATAAAAATATATACAATGACCTACATATTGTCTTGATATGCAAAATATATGATCTTGGCACGATTAATTAATCCCTTGCGCCATTACAATAGTGATAAGAACGGATTCGTTCTTTATTTAGATTTTATTGCGTTGTATTCAATTTGCGACGGTTACACATAGCACACCAAAAATTTGTTTTTGAGAGTAATGGAAAAAAAATGGATTGTAATTAAATAATGGTTTACGTACTGTATTAGTAATGTCCTACACATTTAAACATACCTTTCATAATTCTCAAAGAACTGTACGGAGAGAAGGATATTGTTGAGCAGGAAAGCATCAGCATCGTTGCGCAGCTGGTACCGCATGAGGTTGATCACCTCGTCATCAAAAGAGCAGATTTGCGCAGGCGGCGGCGGGACCGCTGAGCCCGCGGGCGGCGGTGCCAGCGCCGCCATCGCCGGTGACGGCACAGGCGGCTGAGTCACAGCATTCCTTTTGTACTTAGGATTCGCTTTATTCTTCCGCTTTTCCTCCCGTTTTTGCTCCTTCAATTTTTCCCTCTCGAAGAACTTGTCCGGCTCCTTCGTGGTCTTTTTAGATTTCGAGTTCCCCATCACACTCACTTGTTAATGTTTTCTATTAAAAAAAGGGAATACCCTTATTTCACTTCTTAATAAACAAAAAAACTAAGCCATAAATTATTCTTTTTAAGAGTCCATCCGTAATCGTCCACTGAAAGGCACTGGTAAATTAGCCGCTTATACTATTGAAGTGATCGTTTTATCACACTTCGATGAATAATGTACTTGATTCTTATCTCGGAATATTGATTACAGGTGCATTGTTTATTTTATAATAGGGCTTTTATGAACTCCGTCAAATGGTACACCGACACGTCCATTTCCATGGCATGCATAGTGAGTTCTCTGTCGTATGCACTTGCAACACCTATGCAAAATTGTTAAATGTACCGTAAACCTATTTAACGGCATTCTTTCCATTCATTCTAGTTGTTATATAAAATCAAGAATAACTCGATTGTTTTATTGCTTTTTAACAATACAACACATTACAACACGCAAACTGGATAATGTGTGTGGAACTGTTATTAACTTAATTAATCTAACTGTGATATCATTAATAACAGTAACCTTTTACTTAACATATATGCACGCCCGCTTATTTAATTTAATAAGAACTTATCTTAAGAATATCCTCGAACTTTATGTTTAATAGTAAATTATTTTAGTCAAGTCTTAAAAAACTTGTGTAAGACTACTAATAAACTAGTTAACCGCCATCGATTTTATAACTTCAATAATGATAGATACTAGTATTTGTGTATATATGTGTTGAATTAAGCTGTTCTATTCTATTCTATATTTACATGCTTTATTTTTTATAATAAAATTATTAATTAGGTACTTTCTTATAGACTCCATAAGATAATACGGTATCATTTAGGGATGTTGTGAATCAATATATTTTAGGCCATTTCACACGGTGGTTTGACATTATTTTCATATGCACGATGGCAGGTACAAGAAGTCACTGTGCTAAATTAAGATTTTGCTACAGTTTCTGATATTATACATTCAGAACATCATGCCCATAATCCCCGGGGCAGTAGGCCCCTTTAACCAAATTCAGTCAAAACCAAAACTGGGCTGGATTAGATGGAAAATTGTGAAAAAGTGACAAGTGGCTAGCTTGTCGCCAACACAATCACATACCCAAAATCCGATATATCATTAGTCGTCTTTTACGACATGCTTGGCAAGAACCACAGTTGGCACATGATTTTTAAGTCCCAGACCAACATGGGACAATGGACAGGGTTAGATGGAAAAGTATGAAAAGTAGTGACAAGTGGCTAGCTCGTCGCCTACACAATCACAAACGCGAAACCCCATATACCATTAGTCGCCTTTTACGACATGCTAGGCAAGAGACACAGTTGGCACATTCTTTTTAAGTCCCCGACCAACATGGGACAGATATTATACATGAATGTAGATAATGTTATTATTTTATTTTTTTATCTGTAATAATATATTGATATTTATATTAAACTAGCTGACCCGGCGAACTTCTTTCCGCCTAACAGTCAATGAGAAGAAACATAATCGCGCTTTGCTCTTAAAAACTGGTAATTATTTTTATTGATGAATACCATCTATACTTATAATAAATCTGTAGAGAGTTCAATTCTGTACATGAAATATATTTTCAAAATAACTATCAGGGGGTGATTAATGATCGATACTGATACCAAAAATGCAATCAGTAAAATTTTTGTCTGTCTGTCTGTCTGTCTGTCTGTATGTTCCTTATAGAAACAAAAACTACTAGACGGATTTTAACGAAACTTGGTACAATTATTCTTCATACTCCTGGGCAGGTTATAGTATACTTTTCATCACGCTACAATCAATAGGAGCAGAGTAGTGAAGGGAAATGTTGGGAAAACAGGAGAAGTTACTCCATTTTTTAAGCTTCCGTCGCGTGTGCAGCCTTAATAGTTAAAGTTACATAGAAATCATGTATGACGGAAATAGTCTTTATAATATTAACTATAAACGCGGGTGACACCGCTGGCACAGCTAGTATTTTAATATTTATTATCCTATTCCGGACGAAGACAAATCCAAAAACATATAATCATAAAAATTATTTCAGTCGTTCTTGAGTTATAAATGGTGTAACTAACACGACTTTGTTCTATATATTTGTAGATATAGGAGCCTTCGCAGACTAACATGCACAGATATAATGTGCCGCTCAATTTATACAAAATAATTTAAATAGCTTGCGAGTAAATTATATTCACATCCCATAAATTGCTTAAATTATATAAAAGAGAGAGATTGCATGAAACATCGAATTTATTATAATAAAAACTAGCAACCCGCCCCGGCTTCGCACTAATACACTACAGAAAAACTGTGAACGTTGTATATAAAAACATATCGCTCGCTATCACTCACTGAAAAAATTATTAAAATCGATCCAGTAGTTTTGATTATTCATTACTGCCCGTGACCCACACGCGTTAAAATTGGAGTAAAACAATTCCCCTTTCCCTATACCATGAAGATTTCCTGCTATCTTTGGAATATCTAAATTCATACACTAAATTTTTACTTATTTACTTTTTACATTTTTACCTATTTATTTTATTTTTACAACAATTAATATATTACAGAATATCTTTATATACAACGGTCACAGCTTTTTTGTCATTAGACAATACAAATATGTTTTATCCTAGAGGTTACTCTTGAAAGAGCGTCATACAGTTGGCCATGTGAAAAACAGTCAACCGCCCCGGCCAGCCGGTACCGCCGCAAACACTACGTCCCGCTATTTTTTAATCTGTAATATCTTCGAAAATATTCATTTAAATGATATGCTGTAAAGGGCCATATAGATCTTTATTAAATCAACAATGTATTTAAGGTATTTAATTGGATAAGGATTGATGCTGTATTGGTTAAAATCGCTTCGAAAATTTGCCATTATATGTCGTAAAAATTAAATGACAAAAAAAATTATTGTGGGATATCCATAAGAGATAGACATATACCATCGCGGAGTTTTCTGTAGACCTTTTTTTTTAATAATAAATAAATATAATGGTTTACGGGATTTTGGGTATGTGTTTGAGTAGGCGACGAGCTAGCCACTTGTCACTCCTTTTTCACAGCTTTCCATCCAACCCAGCCCACTGTCCTATGTTGGTCTGGGACTTGAAAAGAATATGCCAACTGTGGTTCTTGCCTAGCATGTCGTAAAAGGCGACTAATCTTATATCAGGTTTTGGGTGTGTGATTGTGTAGGCGACAGGTTAGCCGCTTGTCACTGCTTTTTCACAATTTTTAATCTAACTCAGCCCGGCTTTATTTTTGGCTGAATGTGGTTGAAGGGGCATGCTGCCCCTTTGACTCTGCCTACCCCTTCGGGGATTATGGGCGTGATGTTATATTATATTATTATTATTATTATCACGACGTCACATTAGAAACCTCAAAAATAACTGCACATATTTCTCCACTATTTAATGGATGTTATTATACATATAAACCTTCCTCTTCAATCACTATATCTATTAAAAAAACAACCGCATCAAAATCCGTTGCGTAGTTTTAAAGATTTAAGCATACATAGGGATATAGGGACAGAGAAAGCGACTTTGTTTTATACTATGTAGTGATTATTCACACACTATACTTACCTACTTATAAACCATTTTTTTTCCAATATCTAATACAGTCTTTTAAATTATAGGTGTATTTACTGAATCAACACTAAAACAGCTCTAATCGTTATGAAAAAAAAATTTAAAACTAAGGGTTTATCACATTTTTGAACATTGATATGCTCCTCTTCTAATTATCAAACAAATCATTTGCTAAGAAATTATTTGTTTGGGGGTTGTATGGGCCAATAAAACTATTGAATGGCACTCGTACAAAACATTTATTTGATATAATAATATACTACGACATACCACGTATATCACACTTTGGTCAACCTACTGTATACAATAATAATAATACTTAATTTAAGACTATTATACACTATTTAAATTATAATATCAATAGAAGATAAGAACGTAAACATAAAAGTTAAAATACTTTCATGAATCCGTTAGGAATCAAATCGTAATTTTTTTATGAATTCAAAACAAATTCCTTAATGACTCAACTTACAAGCTTGCTCTCGGGGTAGAACCAATTTATTTTTTTCTTAATCTCTGCACTGAAAATACTTTGTCATTGTTACAACGGTATTTTTTCCAATGTAGATATTGGTTCAATTGCCTTGCCATTAAGAAT
This sequence comes from Glyphodes perspectalis, assembly GCA_951394215.1. Classification (NCBI taxonomy): domain Eukaryota; kingdom Metazoa; phylum Arthropoda; class Insecta; order Lepidoptera; family Crambidae; genus Glyphodes; species Glyphodes perspectalis. Next base: position 8,921,639 of record OX596203.1, read on the forward strand.
TTGCGTCGAAAGGTAGGTATACTTAGTAACGGCTATATAACAACGTGCTGTAATAAAGCATATTTCATAAATAAAAACCTCCATCTTAATTATTGAACAAATAAGTTAGCAAGATTATATCTTCAAAATTTAATAAGCATATAACTAATTAACCGTTTCTGTCTACTTATAACTTTTTGCTTGGGTTATGCCTTATTTAAAGCGATCACTATGAAAATAAAAGTGTTTTAGTTATGTGAATAATGTATGTATAAACGTTTATTTGGCACCAAAATACAATAATTTTGCAATTAAACATACAAGAATAAAACGATAAAGTACCAAATGGGTCCCCGCTCATCACGTGCCGTGACACAGGGTGCCACGACGTTGGTATTCTGCGGATACCTTAGTATATAAAAGATAGATGTCCGGCATTGAAAATATAATATTATGCAAATTCACCATTATCTATTTCTAATCTAGTCTAATGTGTCCTCAATTTTTTTTACATGAAATGCAGTTTATTACAAAAACAAAAATGGAATTGATGTCAGCATACATTAAATTTTTTTAATAGAGCATTAATGTGTGGTATGAGGTATCTCCTACCTCTTAATAAATAATTTAATTGTTATAATAATTCATAGTATAGTAGGTTACCCATATCATTTAATCTTATCATCTAAATCTACGCCGCGATGAAATTCCACATGATAATCAACAATATATTGATAAAGATTGCTTCCTTGACTATTCGGATCTAACGTACGATACGTACACATCAATAAAGTTTGCGATCACTTTGAAAAATCGAAGTCTTTTTCAATTATTTTAGGCATATAAAAAGGTCAGTCCTAGCTTACACTTATTTTGAAATCTGATTTAGTCAATTTTTACGGATTTAAAATACTTTTTCGCGGAAAGTTGTGATTGAAAAAAGCTAAGAGGATTATCAGAAGTTTTACGAGCAAGAATAGAAACTTTGAGGGAATAAGGATACACCACGAGAGAAATAGCAGAGTTAGTTGCTAGTTGTGACCACGTTGCAGAGGTACCACAGGATAGGTAATTTAGCTGACCGACCCCGCAGTGGTCGCCCAACTATTCTGACTGCTGCCCAAAAGCGCTTTATTAGATTGCTGGCAGCCCGCGACCTAACAATCAACGCTACTAAAATGAAAATTAACTTCGAGCACATCGAGCTCAACGAGTCAATGCTGCTCCCCGAGAATACGACATCACAAGGTTAGACTGGCCTGCCGGCTCGCCTGACTTAAACCCAATAGAGCACGCGTGAGATGCTCTTAAGCGAGCTGTTTGGAGTTGGGCAGGTAACCCCAAGAAATGCTAGATAACTTGATCTTCAGTATACCCAGGAGGATCTCCACATGTGTTCGAGCCAGGGGAGGAGTTATATTATATTGAATTTAGACTTTTTATTGCTAAATTGTTGTTTAAGTTTGGTTAATAAAGTCTTTTTCTTTCTATCCAATTTCTGTTACAATGAAATTATGATTAATTACAAATTTTTTGTTAATAAACATAAAAAAATTGTTTTATTTTTTTATTTCAAACAGGGTATTGCTATTAAAAGAAAACACACAACAAGAATTTTTTCTTGATAAAGTAAAATTTAAAAAAATAATTATCAGCTAATGCTAGTGATCACAAACTTTTTTTGATGATGTACATGTCCTGAAACTCATTGAGGAGGACAGTCAATGGGGATTTATCGAATAACCCAGAATTTCGTGACACGCCACAAAATCTCTAACCTCCGTAGGTAATTGATTCATCCATTTACGTGATTTTTTTAAATAACCTAAATCTCATTTTCTCACTTTTAAATGCAACATAATTTCCCTCGCACCAAAACATTTTTCATCAAGTACAAAATTTGTAAGGAACATTTTTTAAATATATTTTTTATCGTACTTACCTACAGTATACATTTGACACTTAATCTTTTGCGCTGCGCAGCGCCACGCCACTTTAACATTATAATAACCAAGCAGAAACTTTTGTAGGTAGGTATACCAGCCAAATATATCAAGCTCATAGGTATACATAAGCATATAACTATTATTATCGGTAGGTCTTTGCATAAAATATACTAGACAGTTAGTGTAATATTGAGTCCTACTCGTATAGCTATAAATTTTGTTTCATTTTGTTGAGATCAATTCCTCATATTGGTTTCACATTGCATTCACTTCAAAAAAATACCAATCCTAAGTAGGTACATAATATGATTGACTTGACTTGGCGTCTCAATTGTGTAATTTAAATTTAATATTTTATTTTAGTAAACCCTCATTTTAAGTATTTATTTCCTATAATATGTTTCGGTTGCATTTTTATATTACTTCAATAAATCAGGAGAGCATATAGCAATTGTCAGGTTTCATAAAATTGTGCCCAAATAACACTGCTACAAAACATCACATAGCATAATTGCAAAAATTATAATATTACAATTGTAGTTCCGCTATCTTAAAGGTCCTTCTTTACTAAGTTTATTTAATATTTGACTAGGGCACATTTCGCAAAATCTCGGAAGGCGCTATGCTCACGCCAGTCGCCTCCATATTGGCGGCTATGCTGACGTCATCACTCTCTGGATGCGTGTTAATCCTCCTCTGGTTCTTCATCCTCTTGAATTCGCCCATTTTTTTCTCCAACATGCGTCTAGAATATTAATAAACAAATAATTATAATTATTATATAGTTGCCTGCGGTATACGGCAAGGCCCATGTTGGTCTGGGACTCGAAAATAATGTGCCAACTGTGTTCCTTGCCTAACATGTCATAAAAGGCGACTAATATGGGTGTATGGGTTCTAGGTTGGTGATTAGATATGTAGGCGACAAACTAATAAATTGACACTACCTATTTTTCCATTTAAACTAACTCGATTTTTGGCTGTTGTATCATTATCATCATAGAATTTTAGGTAGGTACACACCTATTAATATTGGCAAAATACAATGTGTTTATGCTAAACTCGATACTTAAGTGAGTTCAATCTAGTACGGCACGTTATCGCGAATGTATGTTATGTACGATTTCAATTGATTTCCTAACAACAAACAATGCGGAGACGAGTACCTAGTACACAAAGAATTTGATGCACTGATTTTTATGTATAGGTATAGATATCAAGACTTTATTTATTTATGACATACAATTTGTAAATAAGTAGGTACAAAATACTTCATAGTCCTTCTTTACTTGTAAAGCATTCGCACATTCTTTACTAGCCTAAGTAATGAAAATAAATTATGTACTACTAGCTGTGCCAGCGGTGTCACCCGCGTTTATGGTTAATATTATAAAGACTATTTCCGTCATACATGATTTCTATGTAACTTTAACCATTAAGGTTAAACACGCGACGGAAGCTTAAAAAATGGAGTAACTTCTCCCGTTTTACCAACATTTCCCTTCACTACTCTGCTCCTATTGATTGTAGCGTGATGAAAAGTATACTATAACCTGCCCAGGATTATGAAGAATAATTGTACAAAGTTTCGTTAAAATCCGTCTAGTAGTTTTTGTTTCTATAAGGAACATACAGACAGACAGACAGACAGACAGACAAAAATTTTACTGATTGCATTTTTGGCATCAGTATCGATCACTAATCACCCCCTGATAGTTATTTTGAAAATATATTTCATGTACAGAATTGACCTCTCTACAGATTTATTATAAGTATAGATAATAGCCGAGAGAATAACAGTAGGTATTTTCATAAACTATTCATTTCATAACATACAGATATGTTTCAACGAATATGGAAATGTCTAAACCACAATAGCAAATGTCGCGGTATTGTACTATAATAGTTAATACACTACTCATATATCTTTAAAATAACAATTGTCGGTTGCTTATCAGACTGTATTATACCAATTTAGACTGTATTCTAGATGAGAAACGGGAGACTTCATAAAGATCCTGAGATGTGCGTAACTCATTCCTCTGGATCAGTGGTTCCTTAACCTTTTGAAGGACAACTATAAAAAAACACGTTTTATTATTGACTACCAACTGTTTTGGAGGTAAGATGTCTACAGTAGGTACCATAGGTGAAGTATTGTTGTCACATTACATATCTTTCGAATGGCTTCACGGACCACTTCAGGTGTGGTAGACAACCTCCTTATTAGTATTTACCTTATTGGAAATAGCAACTCATTAATGCAAAAATAATAAATTGTAACTAAAGCACATTAAAATACATCCACGAATCTATATAAGTTCCGTGGAGAGACCAATAAATTCAGTTACTCCTCATGCAGTGTTTCAATAACACCTAGTCCAGCCATTGAACTATTATTACTAGCGTATGGAACCGACGCAGCGAACAAGTTTTTTGCGCCCCGTGCGTTGTTGCCGATCGGCAACAACTCGTTTAGTCACTCGCCTACGTTCACGCGTAAGCGCCATGAAATTCACGGCGTTTACGACGTTTTGGTCGCGAGAAAAATGTACTCTATGAGCGATCTAGCGCTGCGTGTTTTAATAACTTAATTAGACGACAATTTAGTTTTAACGCTGCAAATGCTGAAACACGCTCAGTCCATGCTTCGTGATAATATTTTTGTTTGACATAGCTTCTCTATACGTAGTAATAATAGCTCAATGAGTCCAGCAATCCAATTCAGCCCTCAAGGAAGAGGGTGTTACAATGAAATACCAGTAGTCCAAGCACGACCTAGTGAAGCACCACTTCTCTAGATGATCAAATAGAGCAGTACAAAAAGACAAAATCACGAATACTCGCGTCGTTGAGTCAAGTCATAAAAAACCACGAAAGTGCTTACTGTTGTCGCCAATCAATGAACACTCCCAGCAGAAAAACGGCGGCTATAGCGAGTAGGACGACGACCGTGACGCCCGCTATGGCGGCCACCGTCAGCGTCGGCACCTCGCCCTCCATCGCCGACACCGAGATATTTGGGTCCGCTGTCGATTCCATCACGTCGGCAACTGAAACATTCCACAAATCTTGTAGGCTCGTACATAATATTTGAAAGCAAGAAACTAACTAAAGTTTCTGACTCTACAAAAAAAACTACTCTCACAGAAGAGAAACAACGTTTGCCTAGTCATATAAATATTTTTTATGTCTAACCAAAATTTTATTGCTTCGTGCTTTTGACGCCTACTAAAGTGCATATTTGCACTGATACTTTGCCTCCTTATAGTTTTTTTATAATTTTTACTATTTTGCTAGTTTAAATGTGTAACAAGATAAGACAACAAATAAAATTTAATAACAAGCTAAGTAAAGCTAAATAAAAAGCTTTAGGTACATCTTAAATAATGAGCTCGATTATAATATCTGTAATAATTAGTCAATTACAATACAAAGATGTCCATCCACCTTGTTCGAAACAGTGCTTGAATTGGATAATGATTACAAAATGCAACAGTTTATCTAAAGAATTTTTAAGTTTTGCTCGTTCCGCATCATCAGGGCCAGCTCGCCTCCATCGATTACCTACAAACACAGGATAATTGGTAATAGTCCCATGTTGCTTTGGGCCCGATAAATAATGTACCAAATGTGTTGCTTAGCATGTCGTAAAGAATACTAATTGTATATTAGGAATAGGGTTTGTAATTTTTTATTCAGGCAACAAGCCAGCTAGACGGTGTTCTACTTATTTTAATATAGTGTAGATATACAATTTAAATTACCCATATTTTTTTTTACTGAGAAAGAACAAGTATCCCAATAGGTTACACTTACCTCCCTCCCAATTTTCACTTTTCGTTGTTTCCATTGCACGTGGTCTTAACAAGGAACTTATATACAAGGATGCTGAAACAAACCAAAACAGTCAGTCAATGTGCATACGAACTGAGTTCATACGAAACACAACCAATTCTGTGCCGTTTCAAGTATCATGTTTCGTACCACAGAGACGAAACCAAACATCGTGTCATAATCGTTTCTATTGTATTGGATATCTGAGCAAAGTTCCCGTGGAACAACGCCGGTTAATTTGCAACATGCTATCGCTGTTGCTGTGCCGATTTATAAGACACGTTTAACTACTTAGTCATTACGCATAAGTAATATAATATTTTAGCTAAACATACATACATATCATCACGCTGGATACTCCCCGTCCGATACGCCCATAATCCCCGAAGAGGTAGGCAAAGTCGAAGGGGCAGCTAGCTTCTCTTATTTTAGCTATAAAAAATACAGTCGAATTGAGAACCTCCTCCTTTTTTTTGAAGTCGGTTAAAAATCATTTACTTATTTTTAGTACTACCAAACGTACCATAAACAGTATACACCTGAGTAAAAGAGCCTACCTACTCTTCACTCGTGGCGCAGGTAACGAGAACAATTCAGTATCATATAAATAATAAGAGTGACGCGGTAATCATAATCTATTGTAAGCAAATTTTTACGATATCACGTAGCTTGCATGTAACACTCATTTCATTTGACGTAGTTAGTAAGTATCTTAACTACATAATAAGTATCTTTAGGTACAGAACAAAGTATCAAATCAAATATTTTTCATACTTACATTTATTTGAGCAAAGGTAACAATTACGCTTTTATGAGTGTCATATTGCCATTTTGTGATAAATATTGATAAAAAAGCCTCATCATCGTAGCGTCATGTCCTGATGGCATATGTATCTACTTAGTATAAGTATTTAATAAACAACTATGTAAATAAAGATATTACTCATTTATATATGTAGTTAGTAGCAACTGAAAGTCATTATTGCAGACACTATACCGTAGGTATGCCTACATTATGTATACCACACGTCGGCGATCCTTTCTATATATAACAAAGTCCACATTCTTATATTAACATGACAAAAACAATTCCGCGAAACTTAACAATTTGTGTGACGTAGAATAATTAAGATTGCTGATAAATCACCGTTTTCGACATACATTTATCAAAGATTGTCATGCTGATTTTATCTACATAGGTCTTATTTCTATATTTATGAACAATGGCGGCTTTTGCATTGTCAAATATTATTATATTATTTTGCACATTTTTATTTAATGATATAATTGTTTATAGGAAGTACTTAGGTATTTCAACACACGCAAGAATCTTGCTTATTACCGCCAAATAGGTGCATGAGACAGATAACTGACAACTAGTTCATACCATCACGTTTAAGTACACAGATAAGCACGTAGGTAAAACTAAAATAGTACAATTAGTTGACTACAATGAAACGAATTAGTTTAACTTTAATGTTTACATTAACTGGAATCATGTAAGAACACGATAGAGTGTAATTTAAAAATAATGTTCTTCGTACTGTTAAGTGAAATGTAATGTGTTTATATTGAATATCATAATTTTATCAACAAAACCATGTACAATAACATTTTTATCCACTATTATTCAAACATCATTTAACTGCATATGAATCACTTAGGAAATAGTCCCAGACATTTTAACGATGATTCACCCATTACTGGACAGCGTTATTATTTTTTTTGTAATGTACTCGTGTAGCCCGGTAACTTTATGCTCATTTCTTCCTAGCATTTATCAAATTTTTGGCACCAACCCCACAGCTATCAACACATGAAGACTATAATAATATATTCAATATATAATAAATGAAACAGTTCTTGCGTCTGATCGTATGAAGACTAAATAAATATTCAGGGATAAACAGGCCTGAGACCAAATATGTCCTTAACTGCAAAATCCTACTTAATATAATAAATCTTGTGTAATTCCCAGGACAATGGCTATGTATATTTATTATTTACGATAAACCGCTTATCTGTTTACGTTGACATAACAGTAAATTATCTACTTGAATAAATGATGTATAATAAGTACCTATACCGTTTAGATAGGTAAAATACTAATTAAAAATTAACGATTATTTATAATAAGCGTAGATTTAATTGCATGAAATACAGATCTACTAATGTCGAATAGGGGGGGAGGGAATGAAGACTGGGTCAAAAAACTATCTTTCTATTTAGTCCGTCAGTTAGATGATACAAAAATACAAGACACATATTTTTTGCTTTATCAAGTTAACAAAAAAATACAAGGATAAAGAGCATCAAGGTTCTGGAGTGGGGGCTTGCGACGTCACTATTAGGTAAAAATTAAAACCTAGGCGTGACGTCACGCGCAACTTGAATGCACTGTATCTTCGCCAGTGTTTGTTTGAACAATAAATGAAAAATACCTACGTGTTTAACTAACTTCACGCCACTTCCCTAGCGGGGTAGGCAGAGAGAACCGAACGCCATATGGCACGATCCTTACACACCTCACTCGCCTCTTCAACATTCATGATCCTTTTCATACAAGCTCTACGGTTTTTATAACTCCTAACATCACCTTCTGTAAAATACGTGTTTAATATTTTTTAAATTTAACTGACGGTCTAAACACATTTTTTTAGTTGCTTAGCCTATAAGGCTGAGATGCAATCAGAGCTCTGTTATGAAATTCATATGAACCAACAAATCTGTATATATCTTATTTCCTACATACGCTGCATGAGATTATAATCTGACGGAATCACCGTATACAATTAATTGTTACAGGATATCTAACGGTATATCTAACTAAATGATAGAATCAAATTTCTTTACTATAAAAATAAAGAAAAGATTTCAATATATATGAAGGAAGTTATTATACAAATAAACACATTGTTCATAATACTCCCATAGTAATATGTAAATAAAATGAAATTTTATATCTACTTTTTGTTAAAATGAAACACATATTAGAAATTGAACTGGAAATGGTATGATTGACAGATATAATTTGAGTTACCACAGTTTAGTGGTCGGTACATGACAATACTGAATACGATTAAAAAAGAAAGCGGATTCCCGTCATATCTACAGAAATTTATTAAAAAAAACTGCGACATCAAAGGCCTCGTCAGGCTTATGCACATGGCCATAGTACCGTTACTAGCGGAACTCGCCAAGGAATAGTAAAAGGATTCCGAGGACCATCCTGATGCCAGTGATTCATTGTCGAGTACGTATGTGTGTCAAGAGCGACGCAAGCGCATGCCCGGAAAGTGACAATGAACGTTACTCAGGTTGCAATTGCGCGAATGACCCCCAAAGATAACGCGGAAGACTCTTCTTAAAAAAAACAAAGTTAACAAAAAATACGATAGTTACGTCAGTCCTGGTCCTCAGTAGGTACTGCAATTGCAATTGTGTGTCAACTGTCGATTTTAATAAGTAATCTTGTATCGCAATGCTCGATTTGAACAGTTCTATAGAACCTAAATCAGAAGTTACGAGATTTCAGGTCAACCATAGTGATTTAATGCAAATAAAAGAGATAAACTCGGTTTTAAAGACATACGAGGTATAATATTCATAAAAACAAAAAAATATCACCAATAAATGCGTCGCACACTCAACTAAAGTTTTTTTTTACCATAGGTATCTAATACTAATCAGTATTTGATACTAATCAGTAATAGATACCTATGGTAAAAAAAAATTGAGCTCGTAGATGATAGAAGATAGACAGACATAAATATTTAGACAAGAGTATTTAAGAAAAGCCGTCAGTTAATTATATCTAAAATTAATAAGACGGTAGTTGTTACATATATAAATATGTAGCAAACAAATTATGCTATAAATACTATAATATACTATAAAATAATGTGAAAGAGACCAATCTAAGTACAATAGAACCATATTAATATATCATATTTCATACTTATATTGTTTTAATGTTGATATTTTTGGCAAATCACATTCGACCAAACCGAAACTGCGAAATAAAATTTCAATCGGCCTTCAATAGCACTACATAAAGTTTACATCGACGCCAATCGATGACTTTGAAGCTGATTCGACATCTCAGGTATGCGTAAAAATCAATTTAGAACCATGTATTTCCAGTAACTTACATAAACACTTGACACCCAACCGCCGAACTGGTCCTTTCACTCGTTAGACTTGTTTCATGCACTTATAACTTGCACACTAAAGGTATCCGTGGTCCATTTTTATCGCCTATGTCAAAAACAAATATCACTTTGTGTTTGTTTATATGAAATATTTTGGTTACGCGATGTAGCCCGCTAGTAGGTGCGCACGCGCAGAGCTCTGTGGTGCGTCTCTCACTATAACCGCAGTTGGCTATGAGGGCCGCATTCGGCATTCACGAGATCACTTCAACGTGCTTCGAGCCGGCTGGGTTAAACAGAAGCTACAGTTAAAATATTTAGCGAACCTAGTTAGCAGAAATAATTTCTGTCTTATGATAGAAATGCCGCTTGGTATTTATATAAGGTATTTAGATACACTCGTATCAACAAGTCATCAAGAAAATAAAACAATAAGGTTCAAAGAAAAGTTATTTTATTTTTCTCTTTTAATATTACTTTTCAACCCAATACGTACACTCTTTGTCTCAATGTTTTCCGATTTTTTGAGCTAATAAATCAGCGGTTAAAATTATCTATCTCGCAGCTAGACATCTTCTATAACATACTTTAAGGATACTACATTACTACAGCAATTATTAGTAATATTCGGAAGGATAATTACTAAAGGTTAAAGGCCTGCTGCCCCTTTGACTCTGCCTACCCCTTCGGGGATTATGGGCGTGGTGTTATGTTATGTATAATTACTATAGGTACGATATTTTCATATAATTTGCAAAATATCTATTTGTGAAGTTAACCATACAGGTAACGTGCCAAATGAATAATTGATAATGATTCACCCAGCAGGAAACATGTAGATAAAAGTACGCCCCTTAGTGTGACGTTCTCACATCAGTAGTATACCTATTATGTGTCTGTAGGTATATAAAAACCAATGATTGTCGTTTCATGTACGTAGTTGACTAAATACAGATTACTTACTTCTGAAGCTGTATTATCTATACATTGACTAAATTTGGAAGTCAATGAACATGGCGGACTAAGTGAAGGCTTTTGAGCACCAAGTCCCGGAGTGACTTCAAATCTTAAAAAGTTTTAAATACCTACTTTAAGTAAAAAAATTACCCCGTAAATACAACCTACACTAACTTTTATATGTATTTTTATATGTGTACCACCCAATTTTCAAAATGCTGCATATCTACACTTACCCAAATGCGCTTACCCCTGGTCTTCCGCAGCTGACTAATGCTAATTATATAATTCACGACTGATGATGTAATCATTATGGACTTTCACGAAAGACCATAATGATTATATCTAATTAATTACCGAATTCGGCGTTTCTCTGAATAAGTAGATAGTTATGCCAATTATTGAATCACAAATTCACAAATAAGATAGCAAACGCCAATTATACTTTGAATGTCAAGACCGTATTTCTAACGAAAATTACAAGAGAATGTTACGATACCGCGTCACGTGATAACACTCCGGCGCAGGCTGTTTGCGCAACTGCCAATGTACTTGGGAGACCGGCGGAGAATGCTAGCTGCATTTAATGGCTTGCCATTAACTTATTAAGTATTATACGCAACAAATCACTTATAAGAACATTTACATCAAACAGTTCAATGTAGTGTTTGTTTTTATATGTGATCTACATACATAAATCTTTTTGTATCATACTTTTAAACATTATGTGCCTATATGAGTCTACGAAGCAGGCAGTTATAAATCCCAGATAATTAGTTTGTTTTTTACGCCCTCCAAAGTATGTTTGCCTTTAGCAGATATAGAAACAAGTGTTGGTGCAAATGCTTTAAATTCTTTTTTTTTTTAATAAATAAACAAATCATAGATTCAATTCAAATCTACTAAAACTTTCGCATCAGGTATATAGTAGGTACGGGGTTGTCGTCACCAGTTAGAAATACTGTTTTTCAAGAAATCTGGTAATTTATATACAGATACATTTGGTTAAGTTGGTCAGGGTGGTAAGATGAGGGAAATCCCCGGCAATGATTTTATAGACACCTGAAAGTATCTAATCGCCGACCTCGCGACGAAATATTCTTTATAAGCTACTGATATAGGGACTATTAGCAAACTACTCAAGGTAAATCATTATACACATTCATGTGAACCAAAATATTCCCCGCTACCAAAATATTGGGTCATTAATATAAGATTATCCTGATAAAGCTATAAAAAATACACTTGGAAATTTAATATAGCCATCTTTAAATAATTAGTGATAATCCAAATTTGATTGTTCGATTGTTAAAATCATGTTATGAAATTGTTCACATTAATCTACATATTAAGCGATAGGTTAGCTTAGTAGGTATGGACCCGTATATCGTATATGAGAAATGTTGTTCAAACAAATGTCTGAGTGCTCACTTATACTGACTCAGCTGTAAGGGATCTTTGTAAAAACATTTGATATGCATGCATGTGTACCTGTAATCCAATTTGCCGATAGTTAAATTTAATAAATATTAATAATATAATAAATTAAATATCCTGAAACTTGAAACGAGAAATAACGCTATGAAATCTAATCTAACACTTATAATAAATCTGTAGAGAGGTCAATTCTGTACATGAAATATATTTTCAAAATAACTATCAGGGGGTGATTAGTGATCGATACTGATGCCAAAAATGCAATCAGTAAAATTTTTTTCTGTCTGTCTGTCTGTCTGTCTGTATTGTCCTTATAGAAACAAAAACTACTCGACGGATTTTAACGAAACTTGGTACAATTATTCTTCATACTCCTGGGCAGGTTATAGTATACTTTTCATCACGCTACAATCAATAGGAGCAGAGTAGTGAAGGGAAATGTTGAGAAAACGGGAGAAGTTACTCCATTTTTAAAGGCTTCCGTCGCGTGTGCAGCCTTAATGGTTAAAGTTACATAGAAATCATGTATGACGGAAATAGTCTTTATAATATTAACCATAAACGCGGGTGACACCGCTGGCACAGCTAGTAACTATAATAATTTAAATAGCTAACTATTATAAGCAAACTAAGAACTATTTCAAGGCGATATGTGTGTATTCCGAAGTATTTTCATATTATTGATTCATTGATATCTTTAAATTTAAATGCTGGTGACAATTCATTATAGATATTAGTTTAGAGCAGTGCTTCTCAAACTTTTTATGCTATGGAACCCTTTTAGGAAGCGGAGTATTTGAAGGAACCCTAGAACAGGGGGGGGGGGGGTGTAATAATTGACTATAAACGGATTTCCCCCCAGGAGACTTAAATATAGTACCCCTATATTTTAACAATTATGATCAGTACCAATTTTCGTGGACCCCCCAGAAAGGCTTCACGGAACCCCAGGGTTCCAGAACACACATTGAGTATAGCTGGTTTAGAGGGATAATTTTCCATGTATTAACTAGTGGATCAAATAAATAACAAAGAGAAAAAGTACCCACCTACTCATGATGAACAATCTGAAAACTTATCTACTTTATGCATACAAACTCGTTTTATCATGCGAGTATGTTAACATTGATTGTTGATAAAGCACGCTCAACTATATCAGAGCGCATTCCATTACGAAATCAGTGGGTTTAAAGTGCATAAATAAGCTTGTGCACCAACTCTTTATCAAATTCATTTTACATTCAATCAATAGAGTGTGGTCATAAAAAAAGTTCCACTGTAAATGACCTATTTTAGATTTTATATTTTCATATACATACTTTGTGCTTTCATAAGATTAAAAGTAGATAAGAAATAAATTTATGTGTTGTACTTGATAATACCATACGTAATAAAGTTTACCCACAAGTTAAAAATAAACACAAAAACTAAATTGTTATATTTGGATAGTTAATATACATTTACCTACTTTACCACGAAACTACTAGTTTTTTCTATTCTGTCGTACCTACGAATTACGAATTAGGTATTGCAAGAATCTTGTAAGGTGAGTCAGTTTTAGCTTTATCAACGTTCAAACAGATTCAAAAACAGGCCACCTTAGTAATACAGTTGTTATGTACTTTCTTGTCCTGCATGTAGGCTGATTCCATAATATTATGTCATCGATGGTTTAGAGACACTGTCCTAATACCAAATCCGTTGTACTTATCTTAATAAAATCATTGAAGTTCTAAAATTTGACTAGCTCGAGATGGCGCATTCGGTAGTTCGGTAGTGCCCCCTATTCTATGAGAGTTGAAGGTTCAATGCCCACCCAGGACAAGCATTCGTGTGATGAATGCTTGTGTTTGTTCTGTGTCTGGGTGTCAATATGTAATATTGAAGTATATATTTGTAATATTAATGTTGAAACTGATATCAGTAACATAAATGCTTAAGCTTCTTACTTTAGAGTTAGACCAATGCATGTGAAGTACCTATTTATTTACTATTTATTTATTTATATTATCGAAATCTACATAATGTGTCAGTTATCTCCAGTAGTCTCCTATTAAAAAGAAAGTGGACCTATATCAATTATTGAATTCTTCCACTCAACATGATTAAACGATACAAACTCCTAATCTAGATATTGATCATATTTAAACATAACAGGTAATAAACGTAGAGTAGATTTTGAGCGATTTTTACTATTTTCGTTAGAGACTGATATAATCAAGATACACAAAAATTTTAACTCTAATACAGATTATTACATTAAACTTATATTTTCACATTTCTCTAATTACAAATTACAAATTTAATTAAAAATAAGAATTGTTAGAGGTAGAAATAGTTTAATACTCTATGTCCCACTTTCACGTATTCGCAACGACGAATATCGAAAGTAGTATTGAAAGCTGCTAGAGTCGCTAACTCGCATAAACCGAATGGCTGTTAAATGTTATATTGACCCCAAAAATTTACAGAACATGTAATAAAACAAAATAACTCTACTTTAATAGATCTTGTCTTATCTTGCCATGCCAGTTCACGGTGGACATAAGTATATGTGAATACTTTTTTTTATAGTTGCTGTCATAATATTTATTTAGTTTTATTTTACATGATAAAGGTCGGGCTATAAAAATATTATGCATTTGGAAGTAAATCCGCAAGTTTTTTACTGCACAAAAATTTTTACACAATTTTCTACTTTCATGTAGTGCTTCTAACGGAAAAGATGAAGTGATCCTTACTATTTTAGTTTAACTTAATAGTACCTACTAACATTAGTTAAGCCCAGTAGGATCGTGAAGGATTTTCATTGTATTCTAGATAAACATACCTAAGCATAATTCGAAGATACACCAGATACTTTGTGTAGCATTGTATTAGCAATTCCTACAAAATAATTAATTATTTCATATTTCATCTGTTATTTTATAAATATTGTAGACAATATAATATAAGTATTAAATAAAATGTGTATTTCTTTTTATGATATTCACAATTTCCTATAGTTTTTTGTGCATAAAGTGTCGTATGTACGCGACAAGTCAGATGTGCGGACGTCTTAACAGCGCGCCGTTAGACCTCGCCCGCAACCCCTTTTAGTCGCAAACCGTCACATCGACAAGAAACTACGATCACAAAACGGCGCGCCCGCGCTCTCTGTACCAGGCACAGGAACCATTTGACGCACATGCAAACGATAATGCAGAAGATTTTCCTTATCAACAGTGTTAACTATTTAAACAATTTATTCAACAACTGTTTCACACCGACATGGAAACTTTTCGGACATGCTATTTTAATCTGAATAGGTACATGTAACTAAATATTCATGTTTCGATTCTTAAGTGTCATTAATGAGGCGATTTCATCGCAAACTTGTATTCGTGAAATAGATACCATATGATTTATTACATTGTAACATCGTATTGTAAGATCAATAGACAATTACAATAAATAAGTTAGTAACAAATACTCGTAGTATCAACATCTTCCTAGCGTTATATCCCGTGCTCGAGGTCCGCTTAGACCATGATCCAGGATTTAGCGAATCTTGTAATTACATTGAAGCGACTGCCGTTCTGACCTTCGTAACCCTAAGATAGGGGAACCAGACAATTTTTAGATCATGCTTACAAACCCAAAGTTGTTTGAATTTGCAGGTTTCATCACGATGTTTTCCCTCACCGACGAGCTAGTGGTATAAATACGTAGGTAGATTTGAAAAATCTAGAGGATCGTGCCCGGTTCGAACCCGCATTCTTCAGTTAAGAGGCACGTGTCCTTACCATTGAGCTACCGCCGCTCTTAGTAACTTTCTCTTAGTAAAAAAATACTCATATTATTACGGTTAAAAATCAATAAAACTCCAGTTTATTTAATTAAGGGTCATAATTATAAATGCATTACAATAATGTACAAAAATTTAATTTGCTTACAAACTTACACAGTAATCCATTAATACTACGATTAAGATTATGCTGCAATATTTGCTACACTTACATAAGCACTTATGCCATACCCGTCGATATGACTGTCGTAAATATTTTAGAAGCTACACGTATTATAATATTATTCGAAGTAGGTATACTTGATTCTTCGATTCAAATCCTTTATCGAACCACTAGCTGTGTCTGTGGTGTCAAGGGTTAGTAAATGCGTTAGTGAATAAAGCTTAATGTACTATGACATGGAGGAACAGACGATATTTAAATTTTGGTCACCCTTCCGATCATACATTTGGTTACAATGACACAAATCTCGGAATTTGGGTGCAAAGTTAAATTGACAAAGGTTTAGAAATAAGTATACCTTGACTAGGAGTCTAAAGCTTAAGCTCATTCAGTTCATTTTATTAAACATGTATCCACATAATATAATTTAATTGAATAAGGATTAGGACACCATATTTCTTGAGTAATCAATATTTTCAAACAAAATAAACCAATCTTCAGCAGCAAGTTGTTAGTTGCATAATGTAACAAGAATACTTTATTATCTATACTAGAACCTATATTTAGAGTTATAAGGTAGGTATATATTTATTTATAATATTACAGTCGACTCTTGTTAATTCGAAACTCGAGGGACTCTTGAAATATTACGAATTATCGAGTATTTGAAATATCAAATGGTTCGAAATTTGTGAGAGAAAATAAATAAAACTTCGAAATATTAAGTGTTGGCTAATTTTTATTTATTAATATAAAAATGACAAGAATTAAGAGGTACATTCGTGGACCTACATGTATTCGTAATGTGAATTAATTAATCTTTCGAAAGAACTTTGTTATACTGGTTTGCTTTAAAGCACAATTCTGCTGCTCACACTGCTCAATAACTTTTTTTAAGAGAAAAAGTGCCTGAAAAGCTTTTTCATCACTTTCGTTTTGTAAACAGAAGCTTTGTAATGTATCAAATGAGGATCTTGCTTCCTTAACTGACACCTCTGCCAAAGGTTCCGATGTATCGTCCTCATCTTCATCGTTACTTTGCGTATCTGTCGCAGATAAAATTTCGCTTAGTCGGTTAGTGAACCTGAGACAGCAACATTTTCATCCACTTGAACAAAATCAGAAAAACTCACACCGCTGATGTCAACTAATGGTTCCATTGCTGGTTCTTCATCATCTATAAGTATTGGAAGATTTTCTTGATTTTCTTTTAAGAAACCGGATTTTTTGAAGCAGTTGAGAATCGTTTGGGGTGTAACAGCTCTCCATGCTTTGTCAATTAGTAAAATAGCTGTCAGAACCGTGATATTTGCAGTTAGCTGTTTGTCGAGAGATTCTAAAACGATCTTAACAATTTCTTTGCGATAGAACGTCTTAAAATCTGGATAATCCCTTGGTCCAATGGTTGCAATTTGGAAGTTGTGTTTGGCGGAAAGAAGTAGAGTTCCACGTTAGACAATGTAGGAGGACTGTTGTGGACAGTGCAGTTGTCTAAAAATAGTAAAATTTTCCGCTTTTGTCGTTTCATGTCCCCATTAATTGTTAAAAGCCAATTGTTAAAAAGTTCTGTCGTCATCCAAGCTTTTTTGTTAGCACGATAATCAGTTGGAAACGATTTCACTCCTTTGAAACATCGCGGTTTCATTGCTTTTCCTATCACTAAGGGTTTAAGTTTTTCCGATCCATCCATATTTACTGCAAGTAAAACTGTCAACCTCTCTTTACTATGTTTTCCTCCGTGACATTTTTCATCTTTAAAAGTAAGCGTCTTGTCCGGTAAACATTTAAAAAATAGGCCAGTTTCATCAGTATTAAAAATGTCTCGGACATCATAGTTTTCAATCAAGGTCTTCAATTTACCGTGCCAATCTAAACAAACTGCATTATCAACACTTCCACTTTCCCCACAAACTTTTTTGAAAACAATTCCATTTCTCTTTTTGAAATTTGTAAGCCACCCTTCACTTGCCGTAAAGTTTTTGATGCTTAGAGTAGACGCGAACTCTTTTGCTTTTTCCTTTAACAAGTTCCCGCTAATAGACACTTTTTGTCCTCTACTCTGTCTTAGCCAAATGACCAGGCTTTCTTCCAGACGAGGAAATTCACCTTTAGTAGTTCTTTTCCGTACTCCAGCAGTTTGAGCAGCATTAATTTTCTCCTTGTGCTTTATTATTGTTGAGAGTGTACTCAGTGGAATCTTAAATTCTTTTGCAACATCACTCTTCTTCTCACCTTCTTCTACTTTTTCGATTAACTTTTTCTTTTCAGCAATCGTCAAACATTTATACTTTCTAGGACTCATAACTAACACTAACTTTTAATCTGCATACCAACGAAAGAGTAACAGTAACTGAATAACTAAACAAACCAATTCGTGAGAAGTGTGTGCGTCAAATAGTCAAACTAATCATAACAAAAACAAACGCTCGTGTATCTTGATACAAGTTTGAACTTGTCGCAAAATGTACTTACAATCTTTCCGCCTCTTCTCTCTGCAACTTTGAATTGTCGAGTGTTGGACGCTGGTGAGTTCGAATTAACGCGTCGTTTTGTTAAATAGCAACGATTTTTTCGTTCGAATTACCGAGTGTATGAAAATGAATTGATTTAGTTCGAAATATAAAGAGATTTAGTAGGGAACTCGTGATAACTTTGAATTATAGAGAGGTTCGAATTATCGCAGGTTTGAATTAACGAGAGTCGACTGTATTTATATAATTTTGAAGAAGCAAGTGAGGTGTGTAAGGATCGTTTAATTTTTTCTGCCTACCCTGCCGAGGAAGTGACGTGAAGTTTAGTTAGTTAGTTATTTATTTAGGTAAAATATGTATCATAATGTAATATGTAGCATATGACATGGAATGAATAATTAAAATACTGTATGATGTTATCATCGGTAGCCCTTATGGTATTTGTATGATATGTATGCGTCGACGCCATGTAGTATTCCCACTACCACACCAATATACTGAAAGAAAAACAAACATTTCTAAATGAGTTGATAGGTCAAAGTGAGGAGTATTGTTTCATTTTACAATCCAAGCATAAAGAATAATAAATTTCGAAAGATCTAACCATATTTTTATATGGAATCCATACTCTCATATTTCTCATATCTCAGTAACTGTAACTCAATTTATCTGGTTCCCTAGTTTGGATATAATAATATTCAGACTCACTATATGTAGGATTGTGATCAAAGCGGATCCCGACTGGGACCGAAACACATCATAAGTACATAGATAAAATTGAATTAAATAATTTGAGAAACAGCTGTAGTGTCCGCGGCCATTTTAAAATCAATAATACATACAATTTAAAGATGCTTAAAAACACTGAATATTATATGTATAATTAAAAATAAATAAATGTCATCTGTAAATTCCTAGTCAATTTCGCAATATTCACTTACTTATCACAATTATTATCGTATCGTATAAAACAAAACGGATTCTTAAAAATGATAAAAGTTCTACGAATGCTGTAGATACTGTCACAGGATGTTATTATAGGATTAATTAAAATAAATCTAAATAAATTAAACAACACTAACTAAAAAAGGTGCATGTGACTGGTTGCCTACTATCCATGTTAGTAGACATAAATAATGAGAATAACTGCACTATACTTTTTTGGCATTATTTATTCTATAGCTGTAACAAGGATGTCTAGAACTAGCTGATAAATAATATTATGCATAAGTATTCTTCGAAAATCAGGCTGTTTTAATTGATACATTTTTACATCTCTTTACGTATTATCTGAAATAAGGCCAATATATGTATTATTATTAAACTTTTTCGGTTGTAAATTATTAAATACCAACCGATCCTTATATAATCTAAGAAATTAAAACGTAAGAATGGGATGAAAAATATAATTAATTTCATGGAACTCCGATGACTATCGCGGAAACAAAAAGTAACTACATTAAGACCCGCTGAACTATAAAACGGTGGCTCGTATACATACATAGATTTATGAATGAATGTTAATAATATCACATATAGGTAAGCGTTTTCCTGATTAAAAAGTCTATACAAAACATACAAACATCTATTAATCACAGACCTGTTATTGATTAGTGTTCATTATTTATCTATTTAACACTAATAGCGCTGTAGACATGGAAAATTCTGTTGTCTTGTCCTTATCATCAATAAATGTTATTAAATGAATTTTATGATAGGTAAATTATAATGAAACGGTTTTGGTCTAAAATAACAAGATATTTAAACGTTAAATTATCCTCTTGGGCATAAATAATGTCATTAACCACCTACCGAACGGGGTCACCATTTTGTAACAGTGTGCAACACAACCGTTCTCAAATAGCTGTACCAAAACGGACAATTTTAAGTAGTAAGCAGGTATAGAAAAAACAGTGAATTAGTGGCACCATATAAACAATTAGGTAGGTATATGATATCATTTCTTTTGAATAATAACTTATTTTGAATAATTTTTAAAAAAGAAGTGGCGTTAATAGCACCTCAAATCTTTGAAGTAAGTAGATTTGTTTATTCCCTTCTTTTTTTATTTTTATAAACTGTCAAAACGACATGTTTCATAAATGGCTCGGTACGATGACACGCCGTGCTACACTCAAAATCTGATTAACCATGTAATATTTTTTCACTTTAAAAATTTGTTTTATATCTAAACAAAATATATTTTTTATCAATTTTAAAATAAAAGATGAATTAATGTCAAATGAATCTTAAATAAGGTCTAATCAATGTTATCTATGTATGTATGGTATGATGGTGTTACTAATTCAATATTTCAGAATTCGATTTTTTATTAATTCGTACCTAATCATTATTAAGTATGTAGGTAGATTGGTTTCAATATGAAAACTTAATATTAAATAGAAAAAATATGAAAATGTATTAGTTCATGTCAACTCTATGCGTACGGTATGCAATATGTAGGTATCTATTGTAAGTAATAACGGCTTTCTAATATTATGTTTCGAGGTCATTAAGTAGCATAGACTATTGAGAAAGTAAAACTATGCAAAACTTAGTGGAAAATCTTTTGTTTGAAGTACTCACATAGACGGCGGTCATTGCCGGATACGCAGAGTACATGCTAACAAGAGCATACTTAGGGTACAAATAGATGTTTACCGCTACACCCATGTATGAAGATGCAGAGAGATACAGGAAGCAAGCCACGGCATTGAAAAGGCATTCCTGAAAGTAAGGTTAAATTTTGTTTAATTAAATCATTACGCAATGGGTAATTCTTACAGATAATAATTTTAACATAAGAGCGAGCGGTGGGAAATTCTTTTGTTGTATAAAAACGCCAATTGTTTTATAAAATACGTGTGAGACTTGCTAAACCAGAGATCAGCAAAGCAAAATGGTTCTTTTAGTACGTATAAGTATCATTCTACATATAAATCTCTTCTGATTTCCTTTTTTGATATAAAAATAAAGTGCACAATAGCATATAATATGTGTGATGTTATCTGTATGAATTGATATACTTACAAATATCGATTGCCGTATTAATTGCTGCGAGTTAGACGAGAGGACATAGCAGGCGATGAGGAGTGCCGTGGTTAGGAGACAGGCGGAGGCTGTCGTTAGGAAACTGTGGAACGCGGAGCCCATGCTGCCAGCCTCCGACATTCCGTACTTCACCAGCAGGCTTTGGCAGAGACCACCAAGCATCTATCGGGACAGGTAAATAGGTATAATATCATTGATTGCACATTGTCAATATATATTATGTGTGTGTAATTCAAATAGTAAAATGGATTCATTCATTTAAAAATTTTAATTGAAATTTCGTTGTAAAATTAGGCGTAAACGAATATATATAAATATCAGACTACATCACATACATTTATCTGACTGCTACCGAGGTAAGTGGCTTAAGCATTTGTGCTACGGATATCAGCAACAACAGTGGTATTACACATATATACTTAAATATTCATTATTAACACCCACACACAGAAGGAACACAAGTATTCATCACACGAATGTTTATTCTGGATGGGGATCGAACCCACAACTCTTGGGGCAGGGTCACTATCGAATGCGCCATCGAGCCAGTCAATGATTCAGAACCTCGAGTAAAAGATACAAATAAAGTGTCCATGATTAACTCACACAAAGGATTATAAGTGGTATTTACATATTTATGTAAAGTCACACAAATAATTATTACGTACTAGAAACAGATACAAACATTTCTATTTATTGTCCGACCGAATGTTCGGTTTCGGTCAAGTTACGGCAAAAAACGGGTTTCGGTTCAGTTTCGGCGTAGTTTCGGCGGCAAACCTGCCTAAACTACAACCGTAACCGAAACTGCATTCAGCAGTTCTCGCGCTGCTGAATGCAGTTTCGGTCTCTCGGTCATGTTCGGCGCGTTGAATTCTAAGCGACGAAGAAATTTTGTTGCATATAATACATTACCTACTTTTTCCATCTTATTATTTTCTTGATTTATTCATTGGTTCTTGGTTAATTTTAAAATATCTACCCTTTTTTTAAAGCTAATTTTGAGGTGTGACTAATTCCTTTATCCATGCATCTGACTAATAATTATTAGAAACATCTAGGTAATGTATTTTTAAATCCGATAAAGGATTCCAAAGGATTAAGAGCCTCTTTTTCATTGAAATCGTTTTAAATAAAGGTGACACATTACTCAGATAGTAAATTATGCATTCTTTCATAATTTTAAGTACTAAATGGATATATCAGAAACAGTCTATGTAGCCTACGAAATTTTCGTTTTTATTTATTTTTCTTTACCCACTTAGGTTTTTTATGAACATGGGCATTTGTACTCGAGTCATGGATGTTTATAAACGTATTTAAGTACCTATGTATACCCATTCACCTAGTATCAATAGCATAAGCTTAGTTTGGAACTAGGGAATTGGTGTAACAGTGTGCAAAATTTATTTATTTATTAATTATTGTGTTCTTATACAAAGACGCATTTATGTAAATATAATTACTTACAGCTTCTGCCAGTTTTATAAGACCATGTTGTGTGGTCAAGTAGCCGAGGTTGAAGCATTCACAACACCGGCAACAACAACACTTGATGCCTCGTGCGCCTGAGCCGCCTCCCGGCGCCACTCGCACTATTGTCGGCCCCCGAGTCATTATATCAACACCACCGCTCTTTTACAAACGACGAATTTTTATGATTTTCCCATAAAAGCAATTCTTTTCGTAAATAAATTAATCTATTTTTATATTTAAAAATAACTTTAGAACCGAAACTCTATAATTATTTGATCTGCTCATCCCGGTTTCCACCACGTAACTACTCGTCTGCGTATCCCACAGGAAGTTCAGGAGAGTTTAAACACTTCACAATTTACACGGTTAGCGTTAGTCACAACACAATATTTTTAGACGTTTTGCGACCGCGGCTCTAATAAGAGTTCAGCGAACTTACCCCTCTAACCTAATTTTTTGCTATTTGGGTCGGCTGTTATACTATTCGAGATTCAAAAACAATTTCTCTTTATTGAATGAACCAGGACCTGACTAATACAAAGTCCAAAGAGGGAATAAATGTGTCTCGTGCCACATCAACGCGTGTGCGCATTTATAAATAGAGCGTCGCACGAGCTGCGGAGGGTTAAATGCTATTTTTGGGTGAACATTTGTTTATGTTTACGTTAACACTCTCTGAAAACTATAAAAGATAATATGATAAAATCAGTTCCGTGGTAGTTCTCCGATTTAATGATAATTAAAAAAAACTTTGTGAGTTTGACAAGGTATAACTTTAGCCCGCATATAATCTTTTAATTTTTATCTGGAATATAATTTAAGATTTTGCAGTGTAAAAAATTTAGGGTAGACTATTTCGCCATCGGTTAAGTAGTTTAGAAGAGAAGACGGAACAGGTAGACTGACGGACAGAGTTAAATTCTTTCGTATTTATAATATTAGTAAGAATGTGGCAATAAAACCATATATGTATTTCGAGTTTTATTTATTAAAAATACAAAGAACATATAAATATTATAAAATATTATCTACGAAAGTTTTCGTACATTATACAGACTTTTACGCAATATACATATTATTATCAAGATAATAAATTTGCAAGTATATAGTTCGTATGAAATTATGGCATGTCACTACATAGGCACTTATGATGACGAAACACTTGAAATCTGATAAAATGTATCCGGTGTTACCGGCGACAGATAACAGAACAATTAAGTTTACATAAAGACAAACTAAATCTAAACTTTTTTTTCTAATAAATATCCGACGACATCACATACATTAATCTGACTCCGGGGTAAATAGCTTAAGCACTTGTGTTACGGATACCAGAATCAACAGTGGTATTACATATATATATATACTTAATTAAATATTGGACATTAACACCCAGACACAGAACAAACACAAGTATTCATCACACGAATGTTTGTCCTGGGTGGGGATCGAACCTACAACTCTTGGCGCATGGGGCAGGGTCACCACCAGATGCGCCATCGAGCCAGTCAACTTTTCATGAACCTTTACAAACATGTATGTTACAAGTATCCGGTTATAACACAAGAGATGACTGTTTGGAGGTTTTCTACGTAATTTATAAATATTTCTGTATAAAAAATAAGTATTCTTATATATCATATGGTTATGTACTATAGTGCTATTAAATTGCACTCTTCTACATAAATAACAATGAAATGCTTTGTATGAACTTGTTAAGGAACGTATCTTAAAAGTATTTGGCAAAAATCTCGTCGGACTACAAATGTATCTTGTCATAGAGTTTTTCACTTTTCTTTATTATTTTGGATACAAATAAACCGGCAGTAGGTAATACTCGCACAATTAAATCTATATGAATCACTCTTCAAACCTTCGTTATTTCAGCAATCAACTTTACACTTTCAATTTTTATCTTAACGACCCTATTTGTGCCTTTTTGCTTTTTAGCAAAATATTCTATGGTTTCTTACACTATGGAGATAAATACTTAACGGTATGGACTAAATTGATTTAAACTAAATATAACACTTCATAAAGTAATTTTCGTAATCACGGGATTTGGACATAATGAAAGCATTAATGCGCAATAAACTTTAACTTATTTTATAAAACACATCTTCCATGAGAAAGGCAATAATTGATAATGATCGAGAAAACCTGGTTTTTAGTCTGAAGTCCTAACTTCTTTAATGTGTATTTATGGTATACCTACTTTTTCTTCTTACAGCTTTTCAACTAAGAGCGAAAATAACATTTAATTTGTAATCCATTGTATAATGCTTCGTGTTAACGACAGTTCTGACTTTTTTGTCAAAATTACAAACTTAAGTATGTCCCGGCAAAAAAATAGCTAAACATATTTATTTTTATGTCGGGTCACAAAGGTTAGAAATATTTATTAACTATTTTACAAGTAGGTTGTCCTTTACTTGTATTGTAGGGATACAATGATAGGGAACTAATGTCCTCCTAACCGATATCGGTCACGGCGGCCAATCTCAAACGAGGATTAGCCAACTGCGCAGGAGATATTATAGTGCACAAGCGTGTGCGCAAACACAGGTGCACTTTCTTTTCCTTCACTCTCATAGTTCGGTGAGACGATAATTCGACATGACCGGAGAGAGGTCAGGCGCAGGACCAACGGCTTAACGTGCTTTTCGAGGCACGGGGGTGATTAAATCGCCAACTTCCTGACTCCGGACTGTTACTGAGTAATTTCAATATTAAAATACCCAGCCACAATTTTGGCCCGACCCGGGAATTCAACCTGGGACCTCTTGGTCCTTAGGCGGCGCATGCTACCATTAGACCAACGACGCAGTCAATAGGGAACTAATATTAATACGATTACCATATATTCATCTGTTCTTACAGATGTTAATGTCTACCGAGACAGTGATTCTTTCAACTGAGTATTTTGGAAGAGATGCTAACTTTATTACAAATTAATTTAAAAAATATTTATCCCACTAGAAATAAGGGGTTATGTCGAAAACCTAGTATATTATTACATAAGAAAGTTCTGCTTTGATCATTGTTTTTTAGATCGTTTGACTAGTAAATTTATTTTTGATACATACAAAGATGCTAAATACATACAAAATTTATAAGACAGCCGGATTTTTACATCCCCGTCCTCATCTACTAATTCTATTTAACATTGCAATGAATATTCCTACATGATATATTATGTCCATATATACCTAGTAAAACATAATATTGAGAAAGAAAGGATGTTTATGATTTAGGCATCTCAACAAATTGTATTCTCATAAATTTACGCTAGAAATTTTCTTTCCCGTTGCTACTTGGCGCTTAAAGTGACGAACAAAGCTTATAAGTATAATATAAGTACAGCGAATAAAGCTTTAATCAAATGAAATGGGCAAATATTATGGGCCCCATGCTTTGGTAAAATCCCATAAGCAAGGCCTAAGTAAATTCAATGTTATCCTGCACGGGCCTTCTATTGAGCATTTGCTATGAGACTCGCAATTGGTAAATATGGCACTGGCTCTGTTAAGAGAACTTCAAAGAATAATAACAGGTTACTCTATTACGTTGGTGTATGTAAAAATATCAATTTAAAATATCCAATGTTTTATATTATTAATAAGCGTTGTTCATCAGAGTTGGCCATAATTATTGTCCGCTGCGTTTCTTACACACATTGTATGCTTCACACGATATTTTACATTATGGCAGTGTGTTAAGCACCTTAAATATGGCAAAGAAATAAACATACAGGAACACAGCAGTAGTTATTTTTCTATGAAATTACCCCTTGAATATCTTTATTATACTTGTATCTTTTAAAAGAATAAGTATTATAAGTATTTCTGTATTTTTTTGTTAGAAGTAAGGTTATTTTAAATGCCGCGGTAGGAACGATTTGCTAGGAAAGTACTTAACAAGTAGAGTCCAGCCATCACGAGCCCCATAATCTGGAAAAAAAATTGCATTAAAAAATAAGAAGACCTACACAGAAATTTACTCATCAATTTATCAAATTATTTTAGCTATATATTATATGTCATACTAACAAGCGGCGATGTCTATAAAAACCGTAAAACAGGGGTTTCTTTTCTATTTTAGTTTTTGGCGCAGTTTCAAGTTAATATTAGATACATCAACGCGTCCTGGATAAAATTTTATATATCTGCTAAACTACCAACTAGGAAATTATTATAATGATACGACATTAGAAAAAATCGTGTTCTTAATTGACCCGACCAGGAATCAAGTCCAAAACGCATTCTTATCAAACATTTCTTAGTTAGTCTTAAAATATAAAAACGATGGTAAAAATAATAATATCAATTACAGACATCGCCTGAAGAGTCTAAAACAGATCAAATAAAAAAAAAGAAATTGCGTAGGTAAATATTTACTACCGCAAAGGTTAGGTATTATACCTACATTAGGCTAAATCTCTAATCAATTAAGATTATAATTATACTTAGAGCTCATGCGGTCATGTCTTTGTTTCCTTCGTTAAACTGACATCGTTCTTGGTATTATATTTCAAAAGTGTTGTCACTGGCTCAAGAATGGTAACATCTTTGCTCACTCATGGTACATATTTTAGACATAAAATTCAACTAAGTATTAACAACCATAGAAGTCAATAAGTATAACAAATACTCACTGCAGCGGCCAACATCGGTTTGTACCATTCGTAGTAACTATTGTAGTGGTTGATTTCTATAATAAGCGTTAGCCCTGCGGCCAGGTAAAGAATAGTGGCCAAGCCGTGATATATCACCTCCTGAAATATAACAAATATTTAGAATTTATAAAAATAACTAGTTATCCTTTGGGGTTCGTTTAAAAAAAAAACAACTATTGCACCCTGACCTATTTTAATATTGCTTTTCTAAGACAAATCATTCAGAAAAGCACTTTTAAAACATTTAAAGACCAGTTTAAGGAAAAGTGCTACTTTCTCTTATTTACCAAACGACATAATGCGGCTTTGTGTCCCATTAGGTACTATAAAAAATAAGTGGTTTGTTATGATGATGAATTTAATTACTAACACTTTGAGAGATATTGTGATAAGATAAGAGTTCTTAGCTCATCACTATACACACAATGCGAGGAGTGAGGCTTTAATAAACCCCGGAATGTACCTCTGGATTTTTCAAATCTACAATTAAGATACGAATTTATATAACTTGCTCAGCAGTGAGGGAAAATATCGTGACCTGAACATCCTAAATAACTCAATTGTTTCAATGTAATAGGAAACCAGACTAGCTAAATTAAGGGTCATAATTAAGCAGACGCTGACTAAGCACCGCACTCAACGATCAGATGATGATGGCGTATATTGTGAAAGGATCTAACCTCGCAGTGTTACTATCGAGTGGTTCTCGTATTTTATTTTATATCATTCGGCAACTTGCCGAAAATGTTGAAATTACTCACATAGATTGTTTTAGATATGATTGTCGCTGTGGAGAGCGTAACCAGACAGGAGGTGAGCAGACAGAAGGTGCCGATGAGGAACGCGACGGCCACCAGCAGGTAGAACAGCTCGGCCTTCGCCAGCGAGGACTTGTACCTGAGGTCGTCCATGTACGTAGCCACCAATCCTACGCATGCTGTACCGACCAACTGGAAAGTGAGAGGCAAAAAATTAATATAATATATTGTCTGATATTTCATTTATCTATTTATTGTAGAATACCTTCCTATGTACCTATGTACCTTAATTCAAGAATAACAACAAAAAATATAATAAAACTTTTAATACGCTGCGTAAATATAGTAGTTTAAGTGGTATATAAATAAGAATTTGCTTTATAATTTTGCGACAAAAAGCTTTTTTCAAACAAATGTGTGATGCACCACCTACTCACAGGGGCGTTTAAAATATTTATTCTTTATTTGGTCTTTCTTTATTAAAGTAAAGTTGGAGATTCGTATTACAATAAATACTAAATTCAGAATTTACTACTTATATATAAATATGTATCATTTTATATAGACTCAATTATTATTACATTATTTATCTCAACATTAGCTGTCTGTATTTAAACAAATGTACACGAGGAAATTATTGTACCTGTTACCATCATGAACGGCCTCTATTTATGTTTAGTTTTAATTAAATTACAGCTTTTTCAGTAACAACAACAAATATCCTATTATAGAACAATATTGTTATGAAAAACAGCGTCACGAATATTAAAAGCCTTTTTAAGCTTTTCAATGCCAGTTTACTCTTGACCCAGATTGACATTCAGGACTATTTTACGAAGTATCATTAAATGTCAACATACACGAGGGAAGTGTACACTTGCGTTCGTGTCGATAATAGACGATCCAATTTTACGAGTTTGGCGTGACTTCATCCTCTATTCGCGCATTCAAAACTTGTATGCTTTAGAAACCAAAAATAAACTCCCTACTCACTGAAATTTCAGATACGTGCTTTCTCCTTGAGATTGGAGTTTTGAACCATCAAGGTTCTTGCTTTGATGGTTTTGCGTTATTAGTTCAAATTCAATTTAGTTAAAATAAAATTATTTATCATTGAAACATACGAATTACACATCCTATCCATAATAATTAATGACAAGTTAACCGCATTTTTCATCCAAATATGCGGTTGAAAGTATCTGACAATAGTCAATTAGATATTCCACGTTTGACAATATGGCTACCTTCCGCTAAACATCGATTCATACTTTAATAACTTGAGTGACGCAAAGAATGACATCAGCAGTACGTTTAGCTCAAGGATGAGACACAAAATAAAATTGTATTGTTAAATTTTATAATTCAAAGCGTATCTTTAGCTGTAATACTTTTAGTCAGTTAAAGGAACTCTTTCTAATTCTAGCGATCCCTAATCTGATCATTATTATTTTTATGTACAATAGGCATGTTGAATACTCATATTTAATTTGGTAAAATCAATTCCGTAAAATAGGTAAAATATAGTAGTATGTTGTAAAACCTATGATAATTTTGAATAATATTGAATCAACGATTTTAAATTTTAAAAAACTGCATACATTTAGTCATTTGACTAGACAAATTAGTGGCGTCATACACCAATAAGCCCATACAAAATCTATGAAGTGATTGCGTTTTGACAGTTATTAAAAAGTATCTCAGTTGACTTGCCAGTCAACATCCCTATTGGGTATAGTAAAAACATTCTTATTTCAAACTATACATTCTACAAGTTAGTATTTAAGTAAGTTGCTTTCTGTGTCACTTGGATGATATGGAAATTAATGTTAAACATATTATATCATCACGGCCGTAATCCGCGAACGGGTAGGGTCAAAGAGGCATTGACATTGGCATATGATTAAAGGGGCTACCTTTAATCATATTCAGCCAACAAATAAAACTGGGCTGGGTTAGATGGAAAATTGTGAAAAACTAGTGACAAGTGGTTAGCTCGTCGCTTGCACAATCACACACCCAAAACCCGATGTACCATTAGTCGTCTTTTACGAAATGCTATGCAAAAAATACAACAAAAATACAAAGATAATTTATTTAAGGGCAGATTATGAACTAAAATAAAAATGTTAGTTCATAATCTGCCCTTAAATAAATTATCTTTGAAATATTAAGACTGTCACTGCGCGGTCGTCTTTTCACTGAACTCTTTTAATTAGTGATTTAAAAAAATCATTCTTTAATACCTCCCGATTATTAAATGGATACAATCGACCAACCATGAAAGCATCTTGGATCTTGCTAATTGTGATAATTATAGGTATGTATTTCCGTACCTATAGCTATCACCACAATTCTCATATTAAAGCAATTGCTCGCGCATTGTAATCGTATATTATCCAAAATATTTTACATCATATGTATACGATCTTTTATAAACTAACAAAACATACTTTTTCCCTTGTGTTGTGTACATTCTTGGGACAGCGATTCAGATATTAATACGAATTACTCAACGACGATGTTTACGTAACTAGTAAAGTAGGTCATTCCCTGCTGCATCTCGTCTGGTCTGAAATATTCAAAAGCACGATACGTAGTTACTATGAAGGTCGCAAGCAGTCGATGGTCAGGCAGTATGCTACTTTCATTTAACTGGGTTTTCAAAAATCTCTAACCGACTTATAAGTACCACTAGCTCAGCGAATCAGATTTCACATCTGTGTAAGTACAATCTTATTTAAAATCCAGTCGGCTGGTTAAATGGCAAGCGTTTCAATGTCACTATGAGTATCGTTAAAAATGTCAATTACTGACTAATAAAAATCCCTTTTTTGACTTCTTATTCATCGTCTCAGTTTTTGTTAATCTTAGCAATCCATAAAACGATAAGGATGACGATCATATTGACAATGGGCGATTCATAGCGGGGTTCTAAATGGAGCAACGTAGAAGACCGCAAATTATACTTCAATAATTATATTAGTCAATTTGAGAAAAAAATTAAGGAAGGATTCTCAATTTTCGAAAGGATCCTTACTTGTGTGGTTAGAAACCCTGGCAAATATGTTTAAATCATAAGTACGGTCATATAAACTAGAGCCATCCAACACAAATATATTCTAGCATGCTTGGTCTAATATCCATAAAATAAGTCCATCTAATATCATAAATTATTGGTTTGGAGCTAGTAAATGGATATGCTATTTTGAACAGTCTATTTATTTTATTCAGGATACGGCTGATAGTTAAAATATTCTTCTTTTCTGCCAACGGTTAGTAGATGAATGGAGATGGTCCGATAATTTTTCATAAGATGATTCTCACCAACTGCGCCAGCTTCAGCAAGCCCGGCATGGTGCTGAGGTAGCCGCAGTTGACGTACATGCCGGACGCGCCGCCAGAGGACACCGCCGTCGTCCGGGTGATCGTCACCGTGTGAGACATCTCAGCTAATCTGCAACATGTTACAGAATATCTTCAGTCTATAGAAACAAATAATTATTATTATCAGCAATACTAGAGGTTCATAGTGAAGATTATGAATCTCACAAATAATAAAATATTCGACAACACCATCTTTATTGATCTCATTGCAAAGGTAATGCACCTGTATGATGCATATCTGTATCAAAGAAGGTACTACAACCACCTAGACCCGCAACAAATAATCACCAAAAAAGAAATTGCACTAGATGGCACAAGGGGGCGTTCAAGTATTATGTAACGCAATTGGGGGGGGGGGGGGGGGGTCTTGTTCAACGTTATGATGCGTCACAGGGGCGGGAAGGGGGTGTTAGGACTACATGAAAACTACAGGAAAACTTTATTGCCGCGTTACACAGGGGGAGGGGGGGTCAGAAATCTTCAAAAATTGCGTTACGTAATACTTTAACGGTCCCTAACTGTGACCCTGTGGTAATAGATTGTTTCTGAAAGAAATATCCGTCTGTTTCACATTGCAAGGGATACTTCAATAAATGCCGATCATCATTTCTGAAAAATCATCTAATCAGTTTTCAGGCTAATCAGTTACGCTATCTAGTTTATTCTTCATTCAGGCCGATAGACTAAATCCTCACTGAGGTGATATGAGTTCAGCTACCCGGTCCGTAGGTTGACTGTATCTACAAATCAGACAAGGCCTTTGCCTTTTTTATCTCTTCCTTTGTGTATTGAATATGTATTGATTTGTAATCATGCAGGTAGGTGAAATAATCACTTGTCACTACTTTCACAATTTTCCATCTAACCCAACTCTGTCAATTCTTTTTTTGGCTGAAAGTGGTTTACAGAACTGATTCCTCTTTGGACTTTGCTTTGATAACAGGATTGATTGATTGATGGTGGGTTTAAATAATAGATTCTTCACAAATTAAATTATCACGAAAGGAACAACTTTTAAGAAAGTGTTTACCTAATTTTATAACATCAGTCACTTTATAACCTATGCAATTTTTTCATATATAAATTCTTGAAATAATGGTGTTCTGAGGACACTAGTAGCGTTAACAATAGATAAGTACTTTATGCGTTTAATGCCGATCTAACCAGTCTTATTTTTCAATATTATTTAGATCTGAGACTGTTTGATATTATAACTGCTTGGGTTTTTTTTGTCGATTTCCGAAAAAGGATGTGTCCTAGCCTACGCAGCCGGTCGGCGGAGCATGACGGCTTCGCAGTTTGTGGGCCGAGGTCGCCCGCGTCGCAAGTACAAACGTCCAGCCACATGCCGCTCAAAAGCGTCGAGCCACTCAATGTCACAGGCGGACGCGAAAGAAATCTGACAATTAGTGTATTAAAAAAGCTCATAAATTTGTAACCACTGTGTCTGTCTGTACCCTAATATTAAACGCGCATACATACATACTCTTAAGCCATCAATCCCAGAAGGGGTACGTATAAATGCGTTAACGATCCCAGCATAATAGGGGGTCCATACCTTGATTAGAGTGCTCCGAATACAACATTCTATGATAGACTCTTAAACGACTATATGCTGAAAATTTATGTTCGACATAGACGTTCTTCAAGAAGCTAGTTTATCAAAATACTTAACCATTACGTTTTTAACCATTTGAGCTTTATACCGGCCGGCCCTGCTAAATATAAAACAATAACCAAACTTCTCAAGAATCGCCCTAAGTAAATTGTCCTAGAGCGCCTTCATGTTTTTGTTTTCATCATTATGCAAATAATGCAGGTTCATAAGTGTCTCCGCACTATTACGTGTATGATTATTCTTTACCATGTTGATAAATGCTGTGAACGGAGACTTTTTTTTTATTTTAATTTTTGTACGTACATACATCTCTCAAAACCACATTTAGCCAAAAACAAGGTCGAGTTGGGTTAAATAGAAAATTGTGTGAAAAGTTATAGTAACGTAGTGGTACTCGTCACCTGCATAATCACCAACATAACACACCATTAGTCGCCTTTTACAACATTCTAGGCGAGGAACACGGTTGGCATATTCTTTTATAAATCCCAAACCAACATGGATTTATTTTTTGTATTTAAGACGTGGCTATTGGCAAAATTTTATCCCTCGGTCGATGAACTCTGCTCACTCGAACTTCGTGTCGCGACGAAATACACCCCTCATGAAGTAATAGTCTAGACATGGCGCCTAATATGACTACCTATGCGTAGCTATCATTAAATACTTATACATACATATATTTAATATACTTCTCCCTTTCTTTAATTTTCTTTTATAATATATCAGACTTTTTTTTATTTCAAAATGTAACTTTATTCTCCAAATACATTAATGTTGTAAAAATTTAACTCATAGCATAGTAGAGCATTTTGTCCACAAAAGTACTTTCTATATTATTCATAAAACAATATCCAAACACTTGTTGAGTTGAAAGAAAATGCAATTAAAGAAATTTAAAAAAGTGTTACTTATACCATGGCCAGATGCCAGGGAACAATTTTCAAACCAATATACCAGATGGAATTTATTGTACCAGTACTTAGATACATATATCTCAGTTTTCGTTTACTAAGCGTATTGCTCCTGCCGGGATTTAAACCTTGGCTCTCTATATTCGGCTTACATTACTGCACCGTCAAGAGCATCAGTGTCCCTGAACTAAATTACTACTTTAAAAGTCTTATTTTATCTAATTCTTTGATTTAATGTCTATAATATTAGGTATTATTAATCTAATCTAATGCAATGCGTTATCATATTATCAATCATTCAACCTAAATACTTACTAAAATAAAAATGTGTCTAAAATGTGATAATGTGACAGTTTTTTACTAAATGCTTAGGAAAGTACCTATATACTTACAGTACATCTAACAAATTTTTAAAAGCTTTTTATCTGACTGTTCGTCTGATGTCTCGGCTTACCTTCAAAACGGCTAAACCGAATTTTACAGGATTTTTACTCACAGGTGGCTGATGTAGGGACTCACTTTATCAATGTCTAACATCTGCCGTTACTTTTGTTGCTGACCGTACTAAGGTACACAGTCATTTCGCAATCACAAATGTTTACATTTTCCCATAATATTTCTAGTAAGTGATGATGTCATGGCGAACATAAAGTAAATATCCAACAAGAAATGACTAATTTCAGTATTGAATACAATGTAACATTACAAAGCATTAAACATTACAAATACTTCCATAAATATATAAACCAGATGCGTTTGAAAACAAAATAAAGATTGTGATCTATTTCAAGATCATAATTGATAACAGCGGCTCTAGTAAACACATTAAACGTTGATTAGTTTTAATAAGGTGTACTTACGTGAATTAAGAGGTCACGGGAAAGACAACGAAGTGTATGTTGAACACAATAACACGTCGGTCGCGGCGCGGGCTCGACTGTTGCACTCGTGTGCTGTACCAAGTTTACGGCGCGGTGACTCACTGTTGCGCCGCGCATGCGTCCACCTCGCTTCTCCACCTACCTACTACTATCAACCGAACTGTGGCATATACATCAGCGTTTAATTCATTAATCACGGCTAAAAATAAACGAAGTTCAATGCATTTGGGGCCCGCAATGTACATCTACCGCTTGCAGTCATCAATTAGCACATATTCGCCACATGTACGATCCTTAACAACTCAATTATAGAATAGACATCAGCTCTTTTACCATAATGGCTCAATAGTCTTTGTAACTCTACTAACATAATAAAAGTTAAATTTAATATACTTTGCTATAGATGTCTCTTTCTCATGTAAACTGCTGAACCTTTTCAATAAGCTGAAGTTTTGCACACATATTTGTAGATATTAATGTAGCTACGTATAGGTGTGTTACGAATTTTAGGCGGTTACTCAGGGAAGGTAGTGAATTATATATTGAATATTACTTTGTAACACATTATTTAAGATATAATTGAAAACTCAAACTAAACAGTAATCTTACTCAGAATACAAGGAAAATGACTGCGATTTCCCTATTCATTCTATTTAGTCACTGTTCTAATGAAGCGAATCAAAGATCCCTGAATGGCGGGCATGCATATAGGTAATATACCTACCTATATGCATGCCCGCCATTTAGGTATCTTTCAATCTTTTTGTACGAAAAATCCATCGATACTAAAATCAAAATTGTCAGTTTCTAAATTCTTTGTTAAGATGGGATCGTACATCCAACCCAGCCCACTGTCCTATGTTGGTCTGGGACTTAAAAAGAATATGCCAACTGTGGTTCTTGTCTAGCATGTCGTAAAAGGCGACTAATGGTATATCAGGTTTTGGGTGTGTGATTGTGTAGGCGACAGGTTAGCCGCTTGTCACTGCTTTTTCACAATTTTCCATCTAACCCAGCCCGACTTTATTTTTGGCTGAATGTGGTTGAAGGGGCATGCTGCCCCTTTGACTCTGCCTACCCCTTCGGGGATTATGGGCGTGATGTTATGTATGTATGATGGGATCGTATGCAAATATTATTTTTCCAATATGGTTTTGTAGAGTTGCAATGTTGGTTACACATACCTTAGAACTACGTTAAGGATTTGTTTTAGAGGTTATTTGCAACAAATTGACCTCTAATAAACTAGGGGTCGAAAGTGAACGGTTTCCAAAATTTTTAAGATTTTAGATTGAGGGACCTATCCCTTAAAGGGTTTGTTCTAGAGGTCTACGGTCTAGAATTACCAGTCACCCTGTATAATATGCAGGATATGTTTCCTTGTCGCCGAGCTAGTGGTATAAATCAGTACTTATTTATACTTTTGAAAATTCAGAGTCACATGCTCAAACTCAAACTAGCATAGCGTCTCAAGCATGTTATATGTAGCACCTCCATTCACCATCACACCCTCTACGTCGTTTTTTTGCAAACGGAGAGTCATTTTCATAATCACATTAAAATAAAGTAACAGTTAACTTAACTAAGCTGTTACTAAGTCTACTGACCACCAAAGGTCCTGGCCCTACAATAGATTCTGAAAAAGTTTCAAATTATCGTACCAGGCGACTATAATGAATGTAATTTTATAATCATAAAAATCATACAAAAATTTGGAACAGAAAAATAATAAAATGACAAACATGGACGTTAAAATATATTTATTAACTTTTTTACAAATTAGTTAAATAATATCTATAACTGCTGCAACAACAGCAACTTTAAAATTTTTACCATCATAATCCGTCGTCATACAAAGCAAACAAACAATTCTTGGTATTTGAAGATCTTAAAACTGTTGTGTCAAATAATAAGTACCTTTAAAATAAACTTAATGTCATCAATACCTGTATGACTACGGAATTATATATTTTTAACACAACTTAAATATTTCAGTACTTAACAACAGATTAAAATATTGAAGTTCTGAATCCATTTAAAAGTTTAACATAATATTTATACTAAAT
Source organism: Glyphodes perspectalis (assembly GCA_951394215.1). Taxonomy (NCBI): domain Eukaryota; kingdom Metazoa; phylum Arthropoda; class Insecta; order Lepidoptera; family Crambidae; genus Glyphodes; species Glyphodes perspectalis. Next base: position 8,959,190 of record OX596203.1, read on the forward strand.
CCATCATTTATATCAATACAATACCATCAGTTATTTGTGATATGAGACTAACGCTATTATTAATGTGTGTACAAATTTTGTGGTATAATAAGAAAACTAGGTATATTGTTGCTATTCAACAACACTAGACCATTTGTTATAGACGAAATTAAGATTTTTTTTTATTTCAGAAACAAGTAATAAGCCTTGATTTTTAATACAGTCACACGTGGTAAAGACACAACAGATCTACCTATATAAAAACTTAAAAATAGAGACAGAACTTACAACGTTATTAGTAACAAAGAGCAAAATGAGACAACGTGAAAAATAGTGCACCATCCCTGAAAAATTTACTTTCATTCAAGACATACATAGATACTGAAGAAGAATATAAATACATAATCTGGACAGTGTAATTGCTTTTCACAACTAATTCCATATTTGCAAGTATATTCATTAATCATTTTTATTTTCAGACTACTCTCAGTATATGCATTTCAGTATATTTGAATAGCTTGGATAGCTAAGATGTTGTAGAATTTGAATACCTTGATTTTATTACAGTGTTATCGATGGAAAATAAAGAAAGTTTTCATATTTGCTACTTTATTTGGCTGCTTATTCATTATGCAAATTAATTATAATCTGTATGTGGGTTGGGCTGGGCAGGTACTTAATCGACATAATTCTAATAAAACTAAAAATATTTATAATTCGTTTTGTTCAATCATTGCTGTACTTGACATAAAATTTTCAACACAATAATAATGATCTTCTTCACGACTAGGCTAAAATTATAATGATCGAATAATAAATTATTTATTCATAGATGAACTTACATTAAAATAATATAAAAAGGTACATCCTTCTATGTGTAAACATTTAATCATATTTTAACCAAATGTATCTTATGGAAAAACTTGATAAATAATAGTAGGTACCTACAAAACGCCTTAATGTGTATATAGTTTTTTAAATCCGTTATAATATTAGTTCATTCGTTTTGTCTGTGATGATGATACAAACTTTATAGCATGACACTATAGTGCTCTTGCTTTTCATCGCAATGTGACAAGTGACAACACATTTATTTATGTACGTACCTGTTTAGGAATAAGTGTAGGGTAATATCTTATATCTACTCATTTACATCTTGACGTCCTATATAATGTAGATACCCATTTTCTTATGTATGTATAATACAATATTCTATGGCCATTTAAAAATATTAATCCCCTAACTTACACTTTACATTAAAACAGTGCTTTTACATTTGTTGTTTACATTTCGAACTTGTGCTGATAACAAGAACAAATTATTTCAAATAAAAATATAGATAATAAATACAGATGTAAATTTACGAAAATATTATATCTAGTTTATTATCCCATTAATATCTGTACATAAAAATGAAGAAACTAATCTGATTTTACATTTGTATTTGTTTTAAAATTTGAGTTATAGTCAACTTCGATAAAATGCGCAACACGATTTAAATGTAGCTTGTGTGCGTGTAACATCCGAATTATAACAAGTGCCCAAGTCATGCACTATTTACGATCATACATTCATATACATAAACAATTAGATGGATGAATGCCAACACCAAATTCGTGAATATTCGAAGAAAAGCTATTTAAATATCCTAAATTTGAAAACATCAGAATATATCCATAAAGTAACAACTTGTCAATGGTATTATACACATGACATGAGCATTGCCGCGGAAATAAATAAAGCGTTTACATATATTCCTCAATTCCTTAGGGATTAGCTGCAAGCACTTCGAATTAACGTGATTTGGTCACTTTTTACAATTTGGGTCCAATGTATCGGGTTTGAGGTGTTGCGTAGAGGCCGGCGCGCGCGCAGGCAGGTCTCACGCCGCAGCAGCCGCAGTACTCTTGTGCTCTTTAAACAACAGGAACGCGCTCCCAGCGTATGCAACCGTGTTGAAGAGACCAAACACCTACGCAAACAAAAATGATTGTTACTTTGTGCAACCCAAATCCCATTCGCATTGCTTACACTATTAGACATATTTAAAGCTTAGGAAATATTTATTGTTATAGTTATTTTTACCCTGTTATAAAGTATATTTAAAATAAATAAAAACCAATCGTGCCACTTTTCCAAACGTAACCTAACAAATTATTTTGAACCAAAAGACCAACCGGCATTAGACAAACTCTTGATAATTTTATTCTTGTGAGTAAGTGGACGAATTCAGTAGCTTAAATTACTAAACCCTAATTAATTTATACAAGTTAACTAGCACTATTTTATTAGATCCTTTTACATGCCGCAAGTACCTACTGTTACATATTCAGTACAGCCAATACTGCCAACTTGCGTAAATTAATATTATTTAGATTGGATAACCTCGATAGCGCCGAAATGTTTAACTTCCGGTTGTATTCATCCATTGATTAATTAATTAACTCCAACTAAGTAAATATATTTAGTTCTTACTACTTTCTGTTTTTGAATATATTTCTAATACCCATTTTTAGACATATATTACATTGTAAGAAATGTCATAATTATCTTTCTAGCAATAAGTCCCGAGCTCAGTCGGGGTCCGCTTAGACCTTTATCCAGAATTTAGTGTAGTAATTACAATGAATCTACTGCCGATCTGATACTCATATGCCTTTTATGTGTAAGTATACGTTGCCAGTCAATTACGATCATGGTTACACAATATTTAAATGTGCAGGTTTCATCATAAAGATTAAGTTTGCATTCCCTTTAAATAGTTTCATACATAAACGTTACATATCAGTGAGATAAGATTGGTTGAGTGGAATACCGACATTATATATAAAAAATATTTGGTCAAAATTTCATGTAGAAGAAGTTAAAGATAAGCATTCGTGTGTATATATATATATATATATATACTATATTTGACATTTGATTGAAGACTATTTGTAGTGTAGCGAGAGTGAGTTCTTTAAGCAAGTATATTTTTTTTTACCAACCTCTGTTTTATTATAAGCTTCGGATCAGGGCTGATATGGAACGTTTCATAACTCTGATTTCCAGAATAGAAATCAGTTTATTTTGGAATTATACCAATGTAAATCATGTATGATATTTATTAATTACACAAATTTACAGTATTTTGGTTGCCCAATCAGTTAAGTGATTTTTTGATAAATTAGTAACTGCTGATGTAGATCCAGTTACCAAAATTGATCAATCAGCTCACATTTTGGAGATATTTGGGACGAAAGTGACTAAATTTGGATAAGGCCTAGCTTTAGTATTGATGAATCAATCCAATAATACTAAATATTTAATTTTCACCATCTATTTTGGAAAGAAAAATCCCAAATTTTTGATTAACAGCATAAATTATATTATTTTATTCACGCCTCACAGAATATTCGCAATAGAATACTTAGTAAAAAAAAAATCGTTCATACAAAAAGCACAGCTTACAATATTATATGGAAAAAAATATGAAAAAATTTAACTAGCCATATCTTTGCAAAGAAGGATACTAGAATTTTGATTCGATGTTTTTGTATTAAGTTTATGTATAAATCATTATTAACTGTTAAAATGTATCACGAAAATCGTTAAAATAGCTAATTTTCAAATATTTGTACTCAAATAAATTTTGATCTGATGGGACAATTTTGATAACTGAAATGTATTATTATGCTGGCACTGAACAGTAAAAAAAGTAATGAATCGTTTCGGCAACAAAAAAAATAATAATTTTGTAAACTAGTGTTATTATTGAAACTTACAGCAGCAGCAACGTTGGCACCGTAGGAGTAGTGGTAGACGCCCGCCGTCGCGGCGAACAGCACTATGAACGCGATGAGGTAGAGCACCGTTTGGATGCCCGTGCCAATCAGCTCCTGCAATGGCCAAATGATTACATTAACACTAGCTGTCATCCTCTTTCTAGCGGTTTGTCCCGCGCTTAGGTGGGGTCCGCTTAGACCATGATTCAGGATGTAACGACTCTGGTACTTGGGTACATTGAAAAAATACCTATCTAGAAAATAGATATTTTAAAATTTAAATCATGGTTACACATTCATGGTTATTTTAATATGCAGGTTTCATCACAATGTCTTCTCTCATCGCTTAGCTAGTGGTATAAATCCTACTAATATTATAAACGCGAGAGTTTGTAAGGATGTATGGATGTGTTACTCTTTTACTCAAAATCTATTTAGGTAATAGATTTTAATGAAACTTTACAATAATATAACTTATACACCCAAATAACTTATAGGCTATGTTTTATCGATGTACCTGCAATGCGAGCAAAGCCGCGGGCAGAAGCTAGTTCGTATATAAATTTGAAAAATCCAGAAGTACGTGCCCGAGTTTGAATGTACCAGCATCACTTTTGCAAGAGGCGGTGTCCATAACACCGCTACCACCGCTCTCTTTAACACTAGCAGTATTTGCAACTATAAAGGCGGTGACGTGAAACGGTGACAAAGCCTGCATATTCAGATAAATACATGTCAGCATGATCTAATTTAACTGGCTCACCTAAGAGTTACGAAGGTTAGACAGTCGCTTCAATGTATCTATCAAAGCTAAATAAGTAGATTCGCTCGAAATTTTAGATCATGGTTAAGTATATAACTAAAAGCTGGCATTAAGAAGAAACGAATATCTAAATGCTTCGTTATCACAGTGTGGTCGAAAAAGTCTACATTTTCAAAATAATTACAGCATCTAGTAAATAATTGTATATGACCAATACATAGTAGGTTAATAGATATAGGCACACTCAACATTTGTACAGAATTAATCTATATTAATAATTTCGTCAAGGGGTACGGTAGACTCGATCGAAACCTTATATGAATAACAAAACATAAAAAAATATTGATTTTGAGTCGACAACATATATCCGCAAAATTCGGTTTGTCGAGTATTTTGTTAAATTCTAATGGTGCTGACAGACAAATCGCAGTCGCCATATTCATAAACGTCACTCACACTGGATGACATCTTGAGTACATACGTTCCGTTTCAGCTATTAACGTACTCTGGTTAAGTGTTTTTTTCTTAAAACCTGAGATTGGCCAATTGCCATAACATTAAATAAATATAAATAAAATACTGTCCTTAACCTTAAAAGTTTAAGTTGAAGTTCTTTTCGAATGTTATTTTACATATTTCAGTATCCATTTAGTTTTGTATAGTAAATATATATCATAATAACTAAATGGATATCATGCCGAAAATCGTAAGTATTTCATAAAATGAATGTCTTCCATCATTTTTTTGTTTGATGATACCTACATCTTTTGTTAACAGCCGAATCTTCTGGCATTTGGTAAACATTGCCACAATGTGGAAAATGGATGCAGCGACGAGCTCTTCGTAAAGATAGTGCGTAGTGATGGTGTTTTAGTAGGTAGATAGCTAGGTTAGTAGGTTGTGTTATTAAGTAAATTTTGTTCTAAGTTTTCTTTTTATGGTGTGAATTGTAAGAATTTCTACATTCAAATAAAATATGCACTTATCTACTTCCAGCGGCATGCAATTTTCAAATGCAATTGTGCAGACGATATATAGAATGCGAAAACATTATACTCGATAAGCGGTTCAATATTTTTTCTCTTAGACCCGACAAATAATATTATAGTTAGATAATTTAATGTGGATAACGAAGGGTTGAAAGTAATCGAAGAGTCACTGGTGACTGATGATGTCTCTTTGGACAAAGGGGACAAAAGAACAAGTTGATGCAGCTCTAAGAATCACTGCTGACTGATGTTTCTTTAGAAGAAGAGGAGAAAGAGAACATAGTAAATGGTTGTCAGACTACAGAAGAAGCGTAAATATTCAAGCAGATTTAGTACAAAACATCAACTCCCTAGGACTATATAGCAGTATCAGCACATTCAGTTAGTTCTATGATTTTTTATAAATATGTTAAATGTCAAGCACTTAATTTTTTAGGTGAAAAAATTTATAAATTATTTTAAAAATTGTTGTCATAATAGGACGGTGTATATAGACAACAAATCGAAGTCAGGGCAATCTTCCGACAAAATCGGTCTATTGTTATCTTATCCTGTGTTCACCCATGGCCAGCTCTATGTTGCCTTTCGATGATGTAAAAATCCAAATTATCAATACCACTTAACAAGGCTTGAAAGGTGTTAAATATTTAACGAAAAATGTTGTATATAGAAACATTTTATGATAATCAACCTGTGAATATCTATACTTATAATAAATCTGTAGAGAGGTCAATTCTGTACATGAAATATATTTTCAAAATAACTATCAGGGGGTGATTAGTGATCGATACTGATGCCAAAAATGCAATCAGTAAAATTTTTGTCTGTCTGTCTGTCTGTCTGTATGCTCCTTATAGAAACAAAAACTACTCGACGGATTTTAACGAAACTTGGTACAATTATTCTTCATACTCCTGGGCAGGTTATAGTACATTTTTCATCACGCTACAATCAATAGGAGCAGAGTAGTGAAGGCAAATGTTGGGAAAACGGGAGAAGTTACTCCATTTTTTAAGCTTCCGTCGCGTGTGCAGCCTTAATGGTTAAAGTTACATAGAAATCATGTATGACGGAAATAGTCTTTTTAATATTGACCATAAACGCGGGTGACACCGCTGGCACAGCTAGTAGAGAAAAACTAATTATGAATGTTGAAGAGGCGAGTAAGGTGTGTAAGGATCGTGCCATATGGCGTTCGTTTCTCTCTGCCTACCTCGCTAGGTAAGTGGCGTGAAGTTTAGTTTAGAGAATATTTATGATTATATCATAATAAGTACCTTTGCCAACTTCTCGGGTGAGTGAGTACTCATTGAAAAATTGCAATGGTTTTACTTGGCTTCTCAACATCATTATTGATTTAGCCAGTTTGTTTACCAAAGAGAAAAGATCTTTTTTTTTTCAATAATAGTAAGTAATAAACCAAACCTACCTACCAAAGTTAAGAAAAAGACTGAGTGCTTAAAACAGAGAGGTTTACAGGAAATAAACCATAAAAGCTATTTGTTTTGTTAATTTATTTTGAAAGTTGATTTAAAATTAAAATTATAATTATTAAACACAATGAACGATGCTATACGAATCTATGCCTTGCTTTGCCTATAATATTCCTTGAAAACCGATAACTACAGAAATATCTACCTACATGTGTATTATCACATTTTACCCGAGCGAAGCCGGGTTTTCATCTAGTATAATAATAATTGCAAATATCACATTTTAGAGAAGAAATACATCCCATGATTTGATACAAAACTTACAGATAAAACCCAATTGATGGGTATTTTAAGAGCTTCTCGAACGCTGAGCAGGTAAACAAAACTCCACATGAGTGTGGTGATGAAACAGGTCACAGCAACGAACACGAACCACGTTGAGTACCATGGCGACGCCAGCGCCATGCACAGGATACCAAAAACCTGAAAAAGAAATTTATAAAAAATATCATACTGTTCAAATAGAATGGACTGGGCCTAAAAATGTACATAGTGTGTACTGTGTTCCTTGCTTAGCATGTCGTAAAATGCGGCTAATAGTGTGGGTTTGTGACTATGGAAGGCGACAACTTAACCACTTATCACCACTTATTTAAAATAGGGAACTTGTCTAGGTAAAAGTAGATTATACTCTTAGTCCGTCAGTTAGATTATCCAAAAATATTAAACACCTATTTTTTTCTTAATAAAATAAACGAATATTAACAAATATACGAAGCATCAAATGTTTTTTGAGTGGGCCGCTTTGACGCCTAATACTCAACAAACTTTTAGAGTTTAGTGTCGCCTAGTAAAATTTTGACGCGCTGTATGTTGTATTTTCGTATTTACTGACAAAAAGAAGATATACTTATACAATATTTCTTATAGTTTAAAAGACGGACTAAATAAAGTTTTTAGACAAGTAGCCTATTAAATTATTTACAATTTATGATTTAATACAAAATATATACCCAATTAATATAATGCATGGCTAGCTATATTCTTCCTAGACAGATGGTATCTTTTGATCATTAGCTTATAACACTTTCTTCGATCTTAATACATAAATTTTACTAAAATGTACAGATATGTGATAGCGCTATATTTAGAAGCAATTAATTATAATATGAATAACCTAAACCATTCTTACTAATATTATAAAGCTGAAGAGTTTGTTTCTTCGTTTGCTTGAACGCGCTAATCTCAGGAACTTCTGGTCCGATTTGAAAAATTCTTTCAGTGTTAGATAGTCCATTTATCGAAGAAGGCTATATAACATTAACCATAAACGTGGGTGAAACCGGGGACACAGCTACAACCTTATAAACTGATAATATCTAGCTTTTGTACCCACTTAATGATGAAACTGTAATTTTACTTTAATAAATAGTGTGCATATTCCTTTAATCATTTTTTATAAAATCATGTTATATCTCGTGATCAATTTGAAATAGTAATGGCGCCAATTCTATTTTAGTCGGTTGACGGAATCGGTTTCGAGTAAAAATGTATAAAATAGCGGTAACATCCCGGTACCACTAGGGCAACGGTGCGAGGTAAATGAGTGTGCGGCACGACGGCTGCGCGGGCGCAGCGCGTCCACCGACCGGTTTCACGCGACCCATTGCCGGAACCGCTGCCGCTCGCCCTGTCGCAATGCAAGCAACAGGTGTTATTTGTAGAAATTCCAACGAAACCGGACTTTTCTATCAATATTGCTAATAATTTCAAACCACTCTTTGTATTAAGCTGTTTTACACAGAATGTATGACGTGGTATAATTATGTATTGCAAGCATATTTTACCAACATACTAAAGGAATACTGCGAAAACTAATTTCTCAAAAAATAACTTACATTATGTTAATGTTATCTACTACATGTACGATATAATGGCGAACTATATTAGTATGCAAATTAACCCATAAAATAAATGGTTAGATACGCTTTAAACATACATTCATTCGTTAAACCTACCTTATTTCTATTATCCACAATGAGACCGAGTAAATATATGAATGATATATAAGGTTTAACATAGTTTATTCCATTATGCATGGTCAGAACGAAAGTAATTTACTTTATTTTATGTGTACACTTACACTTGCACAAATATTTGTTGCTAACTTAATAGAAACACAAATATTGATGATGTCATTATCCGCTCGTTGCAAAACAAAAGTTATAAACTCAGCGATTCCGTCTGCTTGTGTGCACGGTGCAATCTCGTAATCGAGGTCAAAAATGTGTGTCACGTGAGACGCGTGCTCCGTTGCACACAATATGGAGAAAGTGCGTCGGCAGCGTGTCGCGTATGGGACCGCCATCGCAGTCGCCACCGACCGCCATCAATGGGTTCACAGACCATCAACGCTTTTACACGTTGCAGTCTCGCTCCAAATAACGAAACGTGGCCGGATTTCCGACCCAACAATAGTCTGCTATGAAGGCACGGCCATGGTTCGTAGCTGTCCCTTCATAAATTACAATTGTACGCTGCTTCAAGAAACATTTGTCATGTTTCTAAAAACTTATCATCGGCTGAATGAGTTCGTAAAAAACACAGTTACCTTGAAACATAGGATTAACTCCATTATAAAACAAACTCATCACGTAAAGTAAAACAATTAAAGTCATAATTTTTAGACTAAAACGTAAACAAATGGATTATTTAGAGAATGACCTAATTATGTGAATAATAATCATAGGAAAAACCTATGATCTAAATTATATATTACATAAAATGTTTTTACTTTCGAGATGAGTTCATTTTGGGAATTTATTTGTTTAGTTTCTCCAATACTATGGATGAACCTTACTATTTTATGTTTAAGTTAACAGAAATGTATGTAATCCGTCATTGTTTACAATTCATAGGAAAGCTATACAATTCCTTAAATAGGAAACGTGTAAAATAAATTATATTAGACACATTTCCTAGGATATCTATACATATCATAAATAGCAATCAGAAATGCATTAAATTCAAGATGTCGATGGGTACGCGGGCATAGAAGACCTAAATATCGATATATTTATTACTAGCTGTGCCAGCGGTGTCACCGTTTATGTTTAATATTATAAAGACTATTTCCGTCATACATGATTTCTATGTAACTTTAACCATTAAGGCTGCACACGCGACGGAAGCTTAAAAAATGGAGTAACTTCTCCCGTTTTCCCAACATTTCCCTTCACTACTCTGCTCCTATTGAATGTAGCGTGATGAAAGTATACTATAACCTGCCCAGGAGTATGAAGAATAAGTACCAAGTTTCGTTAAAATCCGTCGAGTAGTTTTTGTTTCAATAAGGAACATACAGACAGACAGACAGACAGACAGACAAAAATTTTACTGATAGCATTTTTGGCATATCGATCACTAATCACCCCCTGACAGTTATTTTGAAAATATATTTCATGTACAGAATTGACCTCTCTACAGATTTATTATAAGTATAGATTATTTACACGCCATGTAATAATGGTATTTCCTTGTTTAGTAGAATACCTTTAAATATAATTTTACTTGGAATATTTAATACGCGGCTCGTCCCGGCTTCGGTGGATATTTGTTAATTTATTAAGTTTTAGTGACAGAAATGAATAGCTGTAAATTCGCCTCCACCTCGTAGTCTTGTCTGCCGTACCCCTAGCTAGAGTGTAATTTAGAATCCTGTAGGTACGGAGGGGCAAGGCTGAGGAGCATTTCAATCTTAGACATTTTAGTTTAGATACAACAATTTTCGACATTTTGATACATTCGACATTTTAATTTTAGATTTATTAAAAATTTTAATTTTACCCGTAGGTGTAGTAATTTTCGACATTCTCATATACGCCCTTTATTTTATTGAAGTATAACTGATTCTCAGTTTAAAAACTGATTTAATTTATTTTATTAACAGAAAACATTCGTTTTATACATTTCCTACGATATGTGTGTATTAAAGAATAAATTTTTTGACACAATATTTTATACATTTATTTCCTAACTAGCCTCGGAATGAAGATAATATATACATTCCTAGGAATTCTATAAAATTCCTAGGAAATGTATATATTATCTTTCACATATTTCCGGTGAGATACGTGCACCCTTGACTCTGTCTACCCGTTCGCGGATTACCGGCGTGATGTTATGATAAAATCATATTACATTTTTGTGACATGATCAGTAATACATCAGTAATACAAGTAATACATGAATAGTCACCTATCTTTTTTATCTGTATATCAACAATTTCCTAAGAAATTTACTTAATGCTTATCATTTTTGATTAAAAAACAAAACATACTTACATTACAAAAACATATTATTGTTGTTGCCTTCTAATCGACTTTACAATAATCGTCTCATTTAATTAATCCATCTTAAAACTTACTAATATTATAAAGCTGAAGAGTTTATTTGTTTGCTTGAACGCACTAATCTCAGGAACTACTGGATTTGAAAAATTCTTTCAGCGTAAGATAGCCTATTTATTGTGGAAGGCTATAGGCTATATAACATTAACCATAAACGCGGGCTAAACTGCGGGCACAGTTAGTAATATCTATATTTAAAAGTCTCTTTTACGAACATACACGATTATTACTGCTAAATACCATTTACAACCATAAGACATCACGATGTAAATGCCTAAGAAATGTCAATTCTACTTGAGCCTGTTGATTTTTCAAGATAAGAGACAACAGTCGATTAAATAACAATAAGGTAAATTTACAATGTCTTTGTATGTTACAGTAAAATATCGAATAACATGCTTAAATTGGTAACTTTAAAAGTACTTTATCAGTCGATTCATTGATATTTGTCCATTGAATCAGCCCTCGATTAAATGTCTGTTTCCCCAACATTTTGTCTATCAGGGATTCTTACAAGAAAATAATATTTGACATTATTATTTTAAAGGAAACATGTAGGTAAGTATATAATTTTAAGAAAATGTTATTTTTTCATTTCACGCGAAAATTGCATGGGAAAGCTAGTCTTTATTAATTACGGTCTTTAAAAGTCGTCAGCCCCTCTTAACGATTACACCGTTTATAGTATAGCTTAATTAATTCGCAACACATAATATTTATACTTTCTCTTCATCAGAACCAGTCATTTATATGTCTATCGCAAAGCAGTAAAAGTTTTCTTAGTAGATACTCAATGCACACATTTTAAGATAGCGAAGATTACTTTTAAATGTTAGATACTTACTTGTAGAACTTTTTACAAAAATATTATGTTAATGTTCACCGACATTAACCTAAATGGCACGTGAACTAAATGTGATTGTTTGTAAATAAAGCAGTACTTTCAAATCATTTAGATAAAATATCAATATCGCATCAAGCATAGAGAAATTTTACATTATTTGAAACAATTCCTACAGTAAATTAATTGAATTAAATCAATGTTTCCAATCAAAATCCGTTTGATATAAGTACTACTAAAATTTAAATTTACAACGTAATATAAAAATAAGGAAAGCGAAGAGGCGGCTTTGATCTACTAGACCAATAATCCTTACATCGTTAATGAATCTTTGTAGATAATAAATAGTTAACATTAAGAAAAATTATAAAAAAACTAAATGGAAAGTTGAAACAGGACAACCTGGTGAACTCTCATTCATTTGTAAATCATCTTAAACTATGTGATCTGCTTTACAATTAATAAATGAACGCATATTATAATTCCCCTTGATAAATATGAATACAAAGTAACTCATATGGAAACTGTTAAAACATTAGTCTTACATAGATACATATATCTACCTACCCACATATGTGCATAACGGAGTCCAACAACAGCTAAGTCAGGTAGTAGGTTAGCTACATTGCAGATTAGCTTTCGAGCCGTGCACTGTACCAGACTACCTCAAGAGCAATGAAATCGAGTGAAAGAAAATGCAGTCAAGTAGCACAACATTCGGGTTATTAGATCTGCGTGCCTTCGTCAGCATGCAAACGTTTCCTAACTATGTAATAAACTATACTAGATTACATGCTACCATTAATTTTCTATTAAAGACGCATTATTCTAAATTATTTTTGTTCTTATCCTAGTCTAAATCTTTTAACATTACTTGTGGTTTAACCTTGGTATGCAACATGATGGTTAGTTATGTTATAAATACCAATCACGTTTGTTCATTGACCCATACTTCCGAATAGGAGTGTTTAAATATCACATTACGTTCATGAATAGGACGTATTCCGTAATCATTTCCATTGAATATAAATTCCCCATAGACTTTATGTATACATATATGTACCTAAGTAGTAGATAACTAAATCAATATTTAGCAGACCGAGTAAGATATAAATGACGAAAGCACACCTACTCAGTTAGTTTTATTTTTTGTCTTAAGGCCATCTGGAATGAAGTGAAATAAAAACATAATTTTATACAAACTTACACAATTTACAAATATACACCAGATCTAGTATCGTTACATTGAGCATTTATTGGCACGTATCACAATGTGTACTTACTTTTTGAATTGCAACATCAATAAAAATCAGACCGTGTACAGAAAATATTTGCATAAGTCACGTTCGACCTACCTCATATAAAATAAATTAATTGGCCTATTATCAATTTATGCCGTCATCATATTATTTGATGCCGTATCTTGTATTTTATCATAATCTAGTAAATATGCTAATAAGTTGCATAAAAATGCAATAAAATATCGTAGTAATTACACATGTTTCTTCCAGAATTGCTCTAGAATACTCTGGACAAATAAAGTATTTAACCACTTAACAAATAATTAATAAACAGAGTTTTGATGAAGAACACGTCATTTCCTTGAACATGTATTTAACCTTCTGGCCAAGAAAACAGCGTCTGATGTCATCCATCAGGTAATGTTGTCAAAATTGATTGAACAAAACAATATGTAAGAAGTTCTCATCATATCACTTGACGTAAACCGTGGCAGCATTGAGATGGAAGTTGGTTCAGTTCATTCATCTCTGCTAAGTTGCAGAACAAAAAAAATATGTAGATCCCTTTACACATAGCTACTTCATTGTTAGAAGTATTTAGCATATTTAATGTACATAATATTGTTTCCCCAACTGTTACAATTAAATTCCAATGACACACATACATTACATGTAATATAATATAATGTGATATTAGTAGTTTTTTTCTAAAGGACAACAACACTACTACACACAATAAAATATAACTTACCTAATACACACAGTTTTTCTTTTCGTATCATTGATTAGAAACAATCAGTAGATGCGGCTGGTCAAACTGCATGAGAATTCAAAGCGAGAACACAATGGTTCTTTGTTCGGAAACAGTGAACTATCAATAAATTAGCTGTTGTTAAAGCTTGTAGATTTATAGTGCCTATAAGACCATTTTTAAACGAGTCGCGATGCATATTACAATATCTGTGTAGGTGGCACAAAAATTCCAATTGGCAGGTAACCATTTCGTAGGTAGATCGACAAGGACGCTGGGGCAATAAAATATCCAATAGACAGCATGACTTAACTTGGCCTAACCCACGACTGCTGCGAGTTATTCCACTCGCAACAATACTGTGGCGTAGGTGCGAATATTCAACGCACTCCACAGCACATAACTACTGTGCTACGAGCGGTATAGCTAAGTTATTGTTCTATAACTGTAAAGAGCACTATCCACTGATAAATTCCTTAAAGAGTACACAATTGTTATATATACATTACTTGCCGTTTTGTTAAAAGTTAATTTATTTTCTTATTATTTAAAAACCGGACGGGTAATTGCGGTATGAGTTTCAGGTTAATCAAAGTTAAAAAAGGCACATATTTTTTCTTTAAATAAAACTAATCATATTTATAAGGTCTAGTATCTTGTCATCCAAAGAGTCGCCAAATAAACCAGCTGAATGTGATCTAACTAAATAAAAGGTCAATCAATTTATAATAATCCAAATAGCATAATATAGTAATCATCAACTATCATCCAAGAATGTTAATTTACTTCGTTGAGATCAAGCTCACGTTCGAATCGAATGACGCCATCACCCGTTCTAGTCTCAAGATGTAATCTGCTTTAATAGTAGACGTATATATATAGATTATAGGTACGTTGAATGAGTGTCACTCAGCTGAAAGTATTTAAGAAGTATTTAACATATTATAAGTTGTAGAAGTTGAGTTATCGGGTATCTAATTAAGCAGTGTAGATAATACATCGATATTACTGGTGTGGTCCTACAGTAAGGCTTAAAATTGCACTCTCTCCTCCTATAGGTCGGAATTTGGCCGATATTCACGGCAGCTAACATCCACCTTAAACCACTGAGGTATTAAAACACTCTTACTTATTCCTGTCACGCGTAACTTAACCCGTGTATTCAATTCCGCTTGTCGCCACACCTTAACCCAACCTTATCTCAGCAACGATTTCCTATCGACTTCGACGGCAAGTATACATTCATTGACCTTGATATAAACGACGTATTCACATGCACTGATCGATATAACGAAATATTACTGAGAAAACTATTGAACGAAAGTTATTTCAATTTCATTGGCCTCGTTTGCACAACCGTGACGAAGTATTCCGTCCATGTAGTATTCAATAAACCGATTCCGATCAATGTTTACCAACATGTAACAGCGTCAGCAGTGTAGGTTGACAAAAATATTGTCATGAAAAAGAAAATATTTCATGATTTTCTACGTTCTTTAAAAGAGCAAGCAAATGTTTAAAGGTTTTAGACCATAATAACTTTAAACAGTCATCTAGGCCAATATTACATAATAAAAAATATTATTTTTTTAAGAAAAATAGATACTATACCTACCCTGCTTTTCAGCTTGTTTGCTTGCCATGGCTGCGACCAATTCTAGCTAACATTTTTACAAAGGAGCTGCATGTATTTTTCGGCACCAGTAACCACAATACCACAATTACTCAACTTTTATGTCTTTAAGGTATTACTGAAAACAGACCAATAAATGGTATACCATGTCAGTTGAAGTCATATTAAAGTAAATGACTCAAGTAATTTGTGAGAAAATAACAAAACTACGTAATAAAACAATGATGAGCTCAACGCCGCGCGGCGCGAAGTTTTTCACAAGAAAACTGTATAGCACAGTGCAACAGCTACGGTCAGATGCGCACACGCACGTAACGGGATTTTAATCAAACACCTAGAATAATACTTTTTACAGAAAATAATCTGTCATATGTAATATACCTAACACAGACACCAATTTTTTTTAGCTTTTCAACTTAATCAATCCCTATGAAAAACATAATTACTTATAATAAATACTCATAAAATTTCTGAAGGTACAAGAGGGCAATTTTAAATAATACTGAAGTACAAGAATCAATAAAAACAATACAAAAACTATAGTCATGTTGTAAACATGTTAATATACTAGTTACCTAAGTAAGTACCTACCTTTGAATACATTTAAGTAGATGTATTTTAATTAGGAGCAAGCAAGCAGCAGTGAATGATGTTATTAATTATGGAATCAACAAGTATAAAGGGTTATTGGAAAATAGACCGGATCCTTATTTAAGAGGGCATAGGGGAACTCATTTGCGATAATTTTGACCCCATATTGTAGTATCCAAAAGTCAACCATTTTCATGATAATAGTTTTTTTTTGTTTTTATTGGAAAAATCAGGTTTGTTTCTTTAAAAATTCACTTAAATAAAATTCCGCTTCGTGTATGACTGTTATTCCTCCTTTCGCGACTTAACTATAAAACTTGGTGTGACTGATTGCTTTTCTGACGACTTGGCGTGTACTAACGGACAATTTACGATAAAATCATGGCTCCCGCAACCCAACATCTCGCGCTAGATTTCACCAATGAAGAATATGCAGGGCATAACGCATGCTCGTGCGTAGTATCAGTCCCGTTTTCCTCAGCACCGGTTACCTCATGAGAGTGTATTTGAAGGAGTAGGTATATAAGCGGCTACGGGAAACTGGTAGTGTTCGGAGAAGGCGCAGTAATTGGCCGACGTCGTATTTATCGGTCAGAGGAAGAAGAATTTCTTCTTCTTCCTTTTTAGAAAATTAAGTTTTTGACCTCCTTCTCGATGTGCCTTTAGCTACACGACGCATATGATTTACCAGCACGATGGCTGTCCCGCACATTTTATAATAAATGTACGCGATTGGCTTAATCGTCATTTTCCTAACCGATGGATTGACAGAGGTGGACTTATTCCGTGGCCAACAAGAAGACCGGATCTCACGCCAGTCGATTATTACATGTGGAGTCACGTAAAACGCCTCGTTTATGATACATCTCCGTCTCCTGTGCCATCCATAGATGAATTAAAACGTCGCACAATAAGGGCAGTTGAAGAAATGAAAACGAACTTGTCAAGTAGATTCGTTAAAACCGAGTTACGGAATCGTATGCGTCCCAGTATACACAATAAGGTAGGCTATTTTGAGAACGTACTGAAAAATAATTTAAATAAAAGTTAATCATAAATTATTTTGTTTTATTTTCCTCATTTTATTTTTTATTCTCATTCTGAGATTTCGTTACATAGTTCTTATTTTATGACATTACTTTAGTTATTAATGTACCTAGAGGAGCTTTTATCACCACGAGCAGGCTAAATAAACAACGTGAGCGAGAGCGAGACAGTGTATTTATGATTTCGTTAAAAAAGCACATTCTTGGGATTTTTTACCTGAATCCTTTGTTATCGCATTTTCTCGTTAATTGTAGAACATATATGTGTTTATTTTATGTTGTTGGATAGCTAAAAGTGCGTTTTTTAAATAATTCGCAGATAAAATTCACTACCGTTTTTTTTTCGAAAACACATACTATTTGTACAGTTTTACAAAAAAATATATTTATTTTTTATGATTGGGCCTGTACTTTGTGTATGGATACAGATGGTAATGATTTTATTGAGTGTAATACGGAATCTCGACGCACAAAATGTCGATGAACGCTAATACGATGCTACAAGATTGCGATGCACGTTACCGCGATAGATCGTCACTGCGATACTACTTGACTTCGATGCACGTTACTGCGATGGATCTCCACCGCGATACTACATGACTTCGATGCACGTTACGGCGATAGATCTTCACTGCGCTACTACATGACTTCGGTGCACGTTACGGTAATCACTGCGATACTACATGACTTCGGTGCACGTTACGGCAATCACTGCGATACTACTTGACTTCGTTTAACGGTGGAAAAAAAATGGAATGGCGAATTACGAATAGTTACTTAAGAAATAGTTTTAGGTACTTCTTCTTTACAGCATAGGCATAGGTAGGTTTGCAAGGCCATGTAAATACGTAAAAATGTCTATACTATCTTTTATATTGAGATGGTTTTTCAGTTTAATTTGACTGCAGAAAATTTTACCGGATCCTTTTAAGAAGGCGTCGCTACGCCTTCCGGTCTAATTTCCAATAATCCTGTATATTTATGTCAGATAAGTATGTGGTACCATTACAATGCACTCCAAGCTCAAGTTAGTACGAACCCTGATAAAATACACACGAATTTAAGGCTATTAAAAGTATTTGTAGAGTCAATGAGTCAGAACAGAAAGCAAGAGGTCGCCCGTGTCCTAAATATCATCTGGAACAGCTCATCTCATATAATTTAATTGCTTCTCAGCCCGCTAAATTAATCCTTTAATATGCTCTATTGCTACGCTGTTTAAGTTCAAATCAACCGTTGAAGCAGTTGCCTAGTATTTTAACGATGTGTATAATCTGTGAATAACTCGACCTGTTTTGTGATAAAAAAAGACGATAAGTTCCAAACATTACGTCATATATCCTTGAAAAATCAACAAAGATATTGAGAGACAAACATCATCTCCATACTAAACAAAAGCTATTGGCGTTTCCAATAGGCCCCTTGAGATTTTCACATTAAAAGAATCACTATTGACCTGATTTCGCACCACAATAGACCAAGCGATGTCCGACTAGGTAAACAAAGATAACAAGAGATGAGCGTTCTCTGAAAATAGCGGCTGCTCTAACGTGAGACTATATATAAACTGAATGTGTCGTCTGAAACTACATACAATAATTATCTATACTTAGAGTAATTAATAATTATACTTAGAATAAAATATGCAATAAAGAATGATGTATGTATTATATTAAAAATAAGGCAATTTGACACAATACAACCAAAATAGTCATAAATTTACAGTAATGTATTGTTATATCAATTTATACTTTTGTAATGTGCACAAACTCAAATTCAAAAACCATCTTTCCACATAGCCCATCCTTGAGTACAACGCAGATTTCAAACAACCTGCTGCCTTTCTAATATTTTACTTACATCATCCATGAACCTAGAAAAATATAACTATGTACATAGATCTTTGGTTATAACAAGTCTCAATAGTAACTATAATAATGGCTACAAGTATACCCAACGGTTGCGTCGCGTCGGTCTAATGGCGTGAACGTAAATTAGCAAACATTGGACCGACAACTACACAGATCTCTATTTATACGTCTTATGCTAACCAACGGTCCTTGGGCTGGTATTGTGTTGAATCGTACATGATTATTTAACTAATATATTACCTACTTAGTTTCCACATACTTGTAGTAAATAGTTGCGACAGTGTTCAATATTCGTATAGCTTGGTTTTAAATACATTTTATTTATTTTTTTAATTTTATACATTGTAAATTGACTTTAAAGTCCCTCGTATCCCGTAAGCAATAACGGGCCTCATATATTGATTAAAACATGACTAAATTAGAATTACTTATGTTAGTAGATTAATTTACAAACCTAGAAAATAGACATGTCTCTAAAATTACTTTCATTTTATAAGATATTTTAGTCTAGTTTGCAAAGATCAGAGACTACGAGATATCTGAAAAAGTTAATGAAGTTTGAAATTACTAATGTCTTTAATCGTATGTGATTCACGATCACGTTTTATCTAACTATTTACATGTTATAGAAATTACAAGAAGGAACAATAAGGAATAAATTATATTTTTTTTATTTCGAGTTAGGTAAGTACGTATTTTATTTGCAAGCGTATTAGTCACCCTACTACTTGCCGCATGCAAGTAGGGCGGTATTTCTCCCACTATTACTGTATTCACTTGTCGGCCCTACGTGATTAAATGAGTTGATCAATTAATTCAATTTAGTCCACTGGGCACGTAACTATAGGTCATAGACCTTAATTGCATGTAACACGTACAACAACTTACCTACCTAACGAAAATGTCAAATTAATTTAAAAGAGACTCATCTCGGCTCTCTTTATTTTATGACAGCCATACGCATTTCGTTTCGGCTAATAGTAGGGATTGTATTTTTTTTTAAAAGCCCATCTAATATTCGCTTGTTGTTGTCCTCATGGAAACGAAACCATTCTGTGAAATTGGTTTCTACCGATGTAGCGTCGTAAAATAAATGTCTCATCAATAAAATACGGGATTTTATTGTTATTTCAAAAATTCCTTGGAGGCTCTCCTCGTAATTAGCAGATTCTTGACCTTATTGTCAATAGCTAATTGTCCACGTAACAAGTCGATTTACACTTGCAGATGTTGCCCTAAACACAGCTAAATCACTTTAAAGCACTCAATGATATAACAACTCTTTGTGACTTATTATTATACTTTTCTCTCTTTGTAGTTTGTGAGTGCTATAAAGACTCCAAAATTGGTATTAGATATACATTAAAATTCATTAAATAATAAATATTAGGACCAGTATTGGTATTAAAACAGACCAACTAACCAGGCGTTCCGGTAAATTATTAATATATAAACGTTAACAGTAAGACAAGTAAACTGACAGAAGAAATAGTACCCACAACATGGGCGAGCAGTCATTAATATACATAACTATAAAAAAATAATAGTAGATGTAAAACAGCTCAACACAGACTTTACGCACTGCTAAGTCGATTTTATTGAATTGGTTTCGGTCTCGGTGAAGCTTGAGAGTTCAGGAAATGGCAACTACTTTATAATGAGTCTTTCTTTACAATTTTTTCCGTTTAACTCAAGGAGACAATTTAACTGGTAGTTACTTAGTTCTCAAATAAAATTGAGCCTTTAATACTTCCACCCGTCAGAAGACTGCGAAATAAATGGATAAGCGTTTAAAAAGTAGGTACGCCTTTAGATAACCTACTTTAGACAAAGCCCGTCTATCCTACCATTTGACTACTATTATTCATACTGCACGCTTTATTCTAGCCAACCAACTTTCTGATGTCTGTGTACAAACAAACGTAATATCGAGCGAGTGAAATGATGAGAAAACGACAAGCTGTCACACCGGGCGAGCAGCCGCGGAGTCGGTAGGGCGAGCGGGCAGCCCGAGGCGGCCGTGGACGCGCGATTCCCGCGCAGCGGACCACTTACGGCTGAACCACATGTCGACAAAACTACTTTCATTTCGATGCCAGCTTTCACCCGACGTCGCTCTCAAATAAAAGTTACGAATGCAAAATTTTAATCGCGGGTTAATATGGTCGTAGTTTGCCGACGCATGTTCGCGTTTGCCACACCATACATGGTTAACCAACCTCGAAAGTTTTTACGACATCTCTACGCGCCGCACTTACTGCTCTATCTTGCTGCAGCGAAGCAATATATAAAAATCAGGCAATGGTTTATGAATGTAAATCGAATTGGTATTTTTTTTAATTAACATTTTACTTCCATGTAGGTAAAGCTAAGGCACAAATATAGAGTAGTCATAGGACCATCTATAATGTACAATGTACCTTCTTATTTCTCCCTACATCACATCTATTTAAAGATTTAAAAACATACAATATGTTATTTACTGTTTTTGAGTAATACATTTATCATTTGAGTTAAAACAATTAATTAAAAGTGGTTGCAACTTGGTCATTGACTTCTAAGTTCATGGGTCAACGCTTTCAGTCGCACGCCATGGTTATTCCCATAGCCTAATTAACCGAATATTTAACGGTAAAAGGCACTAGTTAATCTCTCGAGACTCGTAATTTTCGTACGTTATTATTACATAGAGTAGAGAAATAAGTATAACCTTAAATTATAAAAAGTTATGTTTTCTAAATTTAAGATAATATACGACTGGTATTTGTGATTGTGAAGGCGACAAGCAAACCACCTGTCGCTACTTTTCACCTTTGTTATCTAACCCAGTTCAATGTTATCTTTGGCTATCCTACTAATATTATAAATGCGAAAGTTTGTATGTATGGATGGATGTTTGTTACCCTTTACAAAAAAACTACTGAATAGATTTTAATGAAACTTTAGAATAATAAAGCTCATACACCCGAATAACATAGCGAATTTCATCGACGCGAGCGAAGCCGCGGGCAGAAGCTAGTAAGTGTATAAAGGCGCTTTTTGCTACTTGGACTGCTTACCCCTTTGGAGATCGCCACTGTGATGATATGAGTATGTGTGCGTGTTTATGTTATCGAATTCAAGTCTACAACTGATTGAATTTCTATTACAATAATTTGAAAGTCATTGGGTACAGGCAAAGGGATGTACAGACAGGATTTTGGTTTGGGGGTCTTGAAATACCTTGCACCCTTCCTGACTCAGGTTCCGCCACTGCATATGTATACGGTATCTACGCGTTGATGCCACTCATACTTTTCTATCTTTACCATCTTATATACTTTTCTATCTTTATCATCTTTAGAAAAATAATTTTCAATGGAAACCAGGTATATAATTGCATACTTATATCTAAAATTACGGAATTTTACCTCCTAGACGTATCTAGTAAACATTTATTTTTAAATAAAAATTTAATTAATTCTAAATGAAAATCTAAATTTAGTGGTGAGAATTGAATATACAAAATTACCCAACTCTAGTAGTAACATATACCTACCCCGATACTTAGTAAGTAATTTACTTAGGTATGGTAAACTCACTGTAAAAGTGAGTCAACGTGAATAATACAACACGCGTATAATATCTTGTTTTAATTTTCATTCAGAAGATCAAGGTGACTATTAAATTTCTTGTTTCAATATTAGGTACATGACCTAAATCTGACTTGGTTTTGACGTAATCCTGCAAGGAGCACACCCGAGCGATGATGTCATATCAGCAAGTATCGACGTAGGCGAACTCTGAACAACGCCTAATTTGATCTTATATGACGAATCCGATTTTATACCAAGACCTTCGTGGGGATTTGGTTTCGTAGTTGTCAGGGATCAAATGGCTCTATTTTTACTCACGACGGAACGGAACGGAAGCGTATGTGGTGAGAAGTTGTTTATGGGCACTGGGATGTTCTCATTTATGTCTTAAACGGGGTTGTTTTAGGATGCATTGGGGATGTTTGTTAGAAAGGTGTGACGTTGTCAGCTTGCCAGGAACCCGTATCTACAGTCGTTTTCGATGAAACTATAATAAAAATAGGAAATTAAACTAGCTTCACGCCATTACACACTAGACAAACAATGCTGTCGATTTATATCGATAAATAAAAAACTTCAACAGAACCTTATCAAGTAAATTCAGTTGACATAACCCAAGTAACACACAAGCATGATAACAGTACTAATGCGACTCATAACACAGTTAATAGTTACGTAACATTTGTGTTACAGTTAAAGAAATAGCTAAATTCTGACTAACGTTGTATTACGGCTATTATAATTTTTTAAGCTTAGTAAAATTTGTATAATTTCGGCTTCTTTCTTAAGGCTTAGTAATAACTTTTATTCTCAATATTACACAAACGTTTCTAAGCTTACAGAGTTTCACATAGCTTTAATTTGCATAACAGTAAGCTAAAAGATAACAAGCTGAATAAATGTAATGTACAATACTATTATACAAACATTATTAAGCTTATTGCTGTTAAAAATGCTATATTCTGTATAAAGTACCCTCAGCAACTAGATGCTGAATAATAGTGTTAAAATTCGGTTTTAAAATGCTTGGATCTGAATAACAGCTTTACTATTATTTTGAAATCTTATAAGGTTCTTTATTTTGCGAATTATTCAGCTGCTGATAAAAAGTATTTTCTGGGTTCTAATTAAGCTTATATTGTTATAAAAGAAATGTAGACATAGTTTATAACTCTCTTACACATACTTTTATTCTTATACCGAAACTAGCAGTTTTAAAGTTAGTTAAACAGTATTTACACAGAAGAATGCTGAATATTGCTTTATTTGTAGATATTTATTAAACTTTAGTTGTTGTATTTTTGGCGTAGGCAGCATAGTGTTTAGTAAACTTTAATAAAAATGGAAGAAATGCTGTGGAAATCTAAAAGGAGAACTGGGGGGATTCGTCGAAAGTGTTTGCGGGAGTACGAGAAATTATTAAAACCGTATAAAGAGACAGCAAATACGAGTATACGAATTAGTGATAAGGAAGAAAGCGGTCAAGCTAACCTTAACAGTCAAGTGCGATCGTACGTAGAAGAGTGTTCCGTACCCGCAATTTCATATACAGACTGTGTGGGTGACGATGATTACACATTTAGTGGAGATGAATCAGATGAGAATATTAAAGAATTAAAAAATTCGCGCGGTCCGAATCATTTTATTCTAGCGTTTTGTATTTGTAGTACATTCAATGCGGTAATATAAATCTACCTATTGTTGTGTCCGAGGTTTTAAATTTGTATAGTATACTCAAATTATTTGTTATTAAGATATTATTAATATATTTAAATAAAAAACTATTGTATACCTACCTATATTGTCATCTCAATGTCGAAAACGGCTCCAAGAATTTTCATAAAATTTAGTATGTAGGGGGTTTCGGGGGCAATTAATCTATCTAGCTAGGTTTAATTTAGTTTTAGGTTTCCGTTTACGAAGGTATAATATCCGTTTAGTTTTCAGACGATGAAAAATTGCTACATTATCTTTAGAATAGATGGGGAACCAGAACAAACCTCGTTTCTTTTCCCTTTTTAGCATTTTAATAAGGTATGCAGTACATACGAGTAGTTAACTCAAGCTAGACTTAGGTACGTAAGTTGAAAAAAAAAAACATGATTACTACCGCCTTTTATTTTAGATAAAACAAAACAAAAAAATATTTTACACCCTTTTTACGTTAGATTGGTATACCTAAATAGCTTTAATTCATTTGCTTAATTCGTTTTTTTTTTTAATTTAAGTGAAATGATTGCATTATATAATTAAGTTCGATCGATCACCTTATCTTTTTTCCACGAAATTCTAGTTTTTGATTGTTCTGTTTTGAACCCTAATAAGCTGTTTAATAAAACATGTGAACAAATACTCAACTGTTATTCAGAAATTATTTCGCCATACCGCGTTTTGCCAAATAAAAGCTTAGTAATATGACGAGTCAAAACTATTATTCAGCAGCAGCTCGGTAAAACAGCTCCGTGAGTAGCTAATAATCAGATTTATAGGAATCGCCATTATAACCTCAAAAACAATATTTTTGGAATTGTTTTTGCTATCATATGCTGTGTTTTATTAATTCAGATACAAATTCGAGTATTATACATAAACTAATTATTGCTTTTAAAACACTGAAATAAGGAATTACGCTTAAAGTTTTTTTTTGCCCTATTTCTGTCTTGTACATTAACTTATTTCTATCATTAAACTTCGATATTGAAGCGGCGCGTAAAACCAATTGTTACAGGACATACGTTATTGACGACAAAATTACTTGCGCAATATTATTTCACTTGTATAATAGCTAAAACTCGTATATTTAAAAATTACTTACTAATTCCAAGCATTCATTCCGTCCACATTAATATCTTAATAAATATCAATGATGTCAACAATTCCTTGAAGGAAACACACATTTTATTTGAATTAGTGTGGTACAAATGTGCTTATAGCCGAGTAGTTTTTGAATATCACAGCCACAAATATTTATCTGAATAAACATGATAAAACATCTGTGAATAAGTAACGACTGCCGTTTTTCAGACGTTATTAAGCTATGTGGACAATTACATTGCTACTACTCAGATTTTATATTGCTATTATTCAAATTAAAGCATTTAAAAGTGTGCCCAATTTGCTTGAATAAGAGCTGAGTACACGTTTACTCAGACATTAATCAACAGCTTTTTAAGCTTATCGCTCTCGGGTTTGCTGTTACTAAGACCTTATACTGCTATCTGTGTTACTTGGGAAGGCTTACAACCTATTCCAGTTTTTTTTTTAGCCTATTTCCCATTGAAATATCCATACCTAGTAATCCTAGTACCCATAGGTACCTTATATCACAATTTGTAGGTGGCAGGTGCGGCATTGTTTCGCGGACACGGGAACAAACATCTGTTACCTATCTACTTCTATTATTTAATAGAGATCATATAACATCCATAGCATGAAATTTACGAATTTCCTGAATTCTACATCAAAATATGTACTGTATAGACCTTGAAAGTAAATAAATATTTGCAGGTAAGTAGGTACAATTTAGGCAATGGCAAATTGTATGTTAAGTAGTTCTAATTGATAACACTAGGTACCTACTCCATTGAAAAAGTGTGCATTTTAAAAACGTACAATTCAGGTGGTTTAGGTACTCTTTGTAAATAAGTTGAAACTACGGGATTGTTTCTCAAGCTACATGCATGTAACCTAAGAAAACTACGAGCACATGCTCAATTATTATGAATGGTAAGTATTGTGCATGGCACACCTTTACATCAATGACATAATAGGTACTGGTAATGTCAATGCTTCTCAAGTTTTTATTCAGTGGTCAAATGAATAAGCATTAATTCATACGATGAATAATTGCTGTACCTATAGATATATACCTACCTGCATACTATTGATGCCCTTGGAAATATGGTGACTACTACATAAAGTACTTACCCACCGAAGTAGTGACGCAATTAGACACCTACTGTATTTAATTACGACACTGTCCAGTAACAATTAGTAATTACTTAGTCAATATAGGAGGCATTTATCATAAAATAGAATATACAAAATAAAAGTATAGGACTTTTATTGTATTCATTTAAGGTAAGCTAATCATAGTACCACCTTCTTGTAAAAATAAGCCATAATTACTTAATACTCAGAAAATTAAAATAAATATATAAAATTACGCCACTATATACACATACATGAACTAATGTTATGCTTACTGACTAATACTTTTACTAGTTCGCCCTAAATCGTACAGAATTTGTAGAACTAACACTTTCTGATGATTAAACAGGAATTATTTTAAGTACAAGCAGACTAGTATAACATCAATGAACTAGACAATTATATTAATTACAGGTAACTTAATTAGCGTAGTAACGACGACATGGTTGCGCAATTACTTGAAGTCGCCAAATTTAATTGAGTTTTCAACTTCCCCCAGACATCAACATCAACTTATGATTCAACTCCAAGCAACGTCGGCTGAAATACTAACACTGGACAAGACAGTCGCTGCAAACTATTATAAAAACAGGTTTGTCAAGGATCAGCCTACGTGTCTACAATAAAACGGGGGGAATCGAAACTCTTGTATTAGGTAGGTATACCTAAACACTAATAATTTAAAAAAAACTTATAGCTTCATAAAAATAACTTATGTCGTACTCACCAATTCAATGACTTTCAGTAAACCTGGAAGAGTTTTAAAGTAGTCGATGTTGAATTTAAGCCAGTCAAGCGCATTTCCCTGCTGCTGCTGCTGCGGAGGCGCATTTGGTTTGTTGTGATCCACAGTTACCACTGTTTCGGGTGCCATCATTGTCTAAATTATATAGCGAGTTGTACTATAATGTAGTCGTAAGGCGAGTAAGTATATCACGAGCACTGACACAAAACTTCAGTACACAATGGTCGCGAGACACATTTTCGTCCAGAGGTGGCGAGCGTAGTACAATGCGTGCAGCGCGCAACTGCCGATACAAACTAAGAGTGGCGGGGACTAGAATGTTGACGGAGGCGTCCACGCGTGCAATAACTAGGTTCGATTCTTGATAGCTTACTAACGGACGGCACACTACGCTAATGCTAAACATTCAACGTCAAATAATATTTAAGTAGTAGTACCTAATTAGCTATAGATTGAACATTTTAATTACGTATTTTCATTACGATTTTTTAGTAAAATACGTATTAATATTAATCGTATAGTGCTTACCCTTGATTGATAAATAATATTAATAGTAAAATAGTATCGAATAAACTACTTTTAAACCCAGAACAATTCCTACAGGGGAAGATAACTTTAATTAATTTTATAATTTCCCCATCTTAGTCAATAATTGGATACTAAAGACGATATACTGTATACATGCGTGTTAACCAAATACTATTCGTATGTCATAATGTATTCATAGATATAATAAATATCGACCATTGAATTATGTAATTAAATCTAAAAATATTTTTTATGTAGGTACCTATTGCTAGAATAATGAAAGGTGTTAAGATCGTTACTTTATGTAGAATTTCTATTCATCCTGTATTTTTATATTAAACAAATACAGGGGATTGATACAATTGATATAGAAGATTTGTCAGGCGTTTATAAAGTAAGCTTTCGTATTGGTTTTTTATAAATTAACTAAATTGAAATATGTTTCTATATTTGAAATAAGATCCCAGGGACACCAGGCCTTACTTATTTTAGAAATGAATTATGTGGTAGGTATATGGTAATACTAACGACTGCCTCGTTGGTCTAGCCACTAGCTAGACTCTAGTAGTCACTCGCGCTACCTGAGGACCGAGGTCCAGTGTTCAAATCCCTGGACGGGTCAAAAATTTGTGGCTGGGTATTTAAATTACTCAGTAACAGCACGAAGTCAGGAAATTGCCGGTTCAATAACCCCCGTACCTCGAAAATCACGTTAAGCAGTTGGTCCTGCGCCTGAGCTCTTTCATGTCGGGTTGCCGTCTCACCGGACTGAGAGCGAAGGAACAGAAAATGCACTTAAATTTGCGCAAATACGCATGCACTACCTTTAATATCTTCTGCTAATCGGCCTAATCCTCGTTGAGATTGGCCGCCATGACAGGAAATCGATTAAGATAATAAAGGGTATCATTGTATAACCTATGTACTACTTATCATCATCATAGTGGGCCATTTGCAGGTATCAGGTGCGGTATTAGGAAAAGATATTAAGATACATACATACATAACATCACGCCCATAATCCCCGAAGGGGTAGGCAGAGTCGAAGAGGCAGCAAGCCCCTTCAACCACATTCAGCCAAAAATAAAGTCGGGCTGGGTTAGATGGAAAATTGTAAAAAAGCAGTGACAAGCAGCTAACCTGTCGCCTACACAATCACACACCCAAAACCCGATATACCATTAGTCGCCTTTTACGACATGCTAGGCAAGCCACAGTTGGCATATTCTTTTTAAGTCCCAACCAACATGGGACAGTGGGCTGGGTTGGATGGAAAGCTGTGAAATTAAGATAGATTCAACATAACTTATATTCTGATTGCTACATTTCATGTATGTTGTGTAGAATACTATTTAGGAGCGGTGGTAGCTCAATGGTAAGGACACGCGCCTCTTAACCGCGGAGTGCGGGTTCAAACCCGGGCATGTACCTCTGGATTTTTCAAATCTATGTACGTATTTATACCACTAGTTCGACGGTGAGGGAAAACATCGTGATGAAACCTGCAAATTCAAACAACTTTGGATTTGTAACCATGATCCAAAAATTGTCTGGTTCCCCTATCTTAGAGTTACGAAGGTCAGATCGGCAGTCGCTTCAATGTAATTACCAGACTCGCTGAATCCTGCATCATGGTCTAAGCGGACCCCGTCTAAACACGGGACATAACGCTAGGAAGATTATGATGTGTAGAATACTATTGGATATCAATTTTCCAGTTAGCAGTAACTTCTACCAAACACTTTAAAGCTCCTGAAAAAAAAAACATCTGTAATATTTTGGGACACGAAGTTTCATTTCTAGATTTTCTAGAACCTATTTAATTTAATTTATTAAGCATGCCGCTTGGACTAACGATTAAGAGACCCAGGTCACGAAACCATTGATCGTGTAGGTATGAATTGCGCTACACCGACATATTCGTTATTTGTATGGTAATTAACGTTATTGAATGATGTCTATATTACTATCCATAGATTGTCTTGTAGATGGCTGTATACGCTCAGTTTATTTGTTACCTACGGTATTATTTGAAAATTTTGACATATCGGACCGTATGATGTAAGCCTAACAAAAGGGAACTGCTGTAAATCTATGAGGAATTCCCTCAACTGTCTATGGTCTCCATCATCAGACTTGTAATGGCTCTTATAACCTATACGGGTTCAAAGTTCTCATCAATATAAATGAATTAAGTCCAAACACTAAGTAGGTAGCTACTGTAAACCGTTAAGGAGTTGCCTTAACTGATCTTCGTCTTCATTATCAGACCACTAATGATAGTCGCACGCCATCTAGGTGTAAAGTCCTCATCAATACAAATTAATCAAACCCAAACACAAGGTAACTGCTGTGAATTGTTGAGGAGTTCCCTCGACTGTCTTTTGGCTCCATCATCAGATCGACTCCAAACCTTCATTAAATTGTAGTACATATGCAATTTATAATACTTAATGAAAAAAATAAAGTGAACCCTATCCAACAAAAAAAAATCTTGAAATCCGTCTATATTGAAGGAAGTAAGTATCGGTGTACATAAAAAATAAAAAAAATATTATACATACAGACTCCAGAGACGAATTTTATTGAGAACCTCCTCCTTTTTTGAAGTCGGTTAAAAATAGCTCAAGTTTTGTTAAATAAGACTCCCAAGACGCGAGTTTCTTACAACACAAATTTGAGCACTCCCACCCATGGTTTCCAATTTTTAGCCCAGCGAAAAATGTGTAATAGTGACTGCAAGCTCCACATATTTTTTATAGTAAACTATCATCACATACAAGAAATCTTGGTAGATTTCCATCACATTTTTTATTTTCAGCATATACA
The DNA here is from genome assembly GCA_951394215.1 of Glyphodes perspectalis. Lineage (NCBI taxonomy): Eukaryota > Metazoa > Arthropoda > Insecta > Lepidoptera > Crambidae > Glyphodes > Glyphodes perspectalis. Next base: position 8,990,108 of record OX596203.1, read on the forward strand.
ATATCTCTGTAGAATAGGTGGTCGTGGTCCAGCCAGCTGGAAGGACACATTCATATAACACATTGCGACCCCCCTAATTCCAAAATAGATGTGTCTACACCCAGCGGGATCCCATGTCCGGGAGACTTTTTTTTTTTTTTTTTTTTTTTTTTTTTTTTTTTTTTTTATTTTTTTTTTTTTTTTTTTTTTTTTGGCTCTGCACGATTTGTGCATTGGCCACGGACAGTTGGTAGTGATGCGAGGACAAAAGGTAAGGAAACGGTGGGAAGGAATAATTCAATTTAATACTAGGATCAGGTAAGTAGGTAAGTATATAATAAGTGTTATAATTTTATATTGTTTAGAGTTATATACGTGGATAGAATATCATATATATCAATATTATTTAAAGATAAAAGAATATTTATAGACGTCGGGAAAGGGATACGGAGTGATATGAGGGATGCTAGGAAAGAGGATCGATTAAAGGCAGGACAAGCAAAGAAAATGTGGTTTAAATCTCCCACAGCACCACATTCACATAAGTCATTATTTTTTATTTTAATTCTTGATAGGTGTGCAGGAGTGCATGTGTGTCCAAGTCTCATACGAACAATGCTAGAAGTTGACCTTTTATTCAGTTTAATTTTAAAGAACCACGGTTTTCTGGGTAACGATGGTTGGATGTTTCTGTAATGAGTACCTTTATTAGGGTTATTGCTTGACCAGTCTTCTTCCCAGGAGTTTCGGAGAAAAATCTTGGGGAGACAGACCAAATCGTGGGGAAATGTTTTATACGGAAACATGTCTCCAGAATGTATTGCGTCTTTTGCTAATTCATCAGCTTTTAGATTTCCTAATATATTATTATGTCCAGGAACCCATATGAAGTGAACAATCATACCTTTTAATGATATTGTGTAAAGTAAGTTTCTGCAATCTAAAATGACTACGTTATTCGAGTTACATACAAATGGGAGTTTATTTAATGCCTGTAAAGCGCTCTTTGAATCTGTGAATACAACCGTTTTTTTTAGGTTCATAATTAATACGTACTCCAAAGATTTTAAAAGGCCGAAGCATTCTCCAGTGTAAACAGATGTTTCTGGAGGAAGCTTGACTTTTTGAGTTATCCGGTATTGCTGATGGTATACACCTACACCAACATGGCCCGAAAGGGAGTGTTTAGATGCGTCACTAAAGATATAATGCCAATTGTTCCAATCTTTTTCAAGAACATTGCACAATGAGGCGTTGGCATTGACATCATTTTTTAAATTATCTAGGAGATCAAGATAAACAGTAGGAGAAAGGACTAAAGATTCAAACTTATGGCAAAATATCGGTAGGTATTGAGATCTGTGGATGGGGGCTTGGAGTGACGAGAACTTGCGAAAACTTACAATGAGGCACGGGGTTTTCTTATGGGACCAATATGGAGACGTTTCAATGAAGTTCGAAAGTAATTTCAATCTGTCTTCAAGGGGATGGTTTATAAGTTGTAGGGCACGAAATAAAAACTTATCACATAGATATTGTCTTCGGAGAGACAGAGGGGGATCACAGCATTCAACCAGCAATGCATTAATTGGACTAGATCTCATGGCGCCTGTCACTATTCGTAAGGCTTTTGATTGAACCTTATTAAGAAAACTCAACCCCATGGTGCTGCAGGGTTCAAGTAAGAATGTCCCGTAATCAAGAATACTTCGGATTAGGGCATTGTAAAGTAATTTAAGGGAGAAGGGATGAGCTCCCCACCAGACACCGGAAAGACATCTTAAGATATTTATATATCGTTCACATTTTGCAGTAAGGTAGTAGCAATGAGGGAGTCCAGACATTTTTGAGTCCAATATGACACCTAAAAATTTAGCTTCTTTATTAGAAGGAATTTGTCTACCATCGAATAAAACAGAAATAGGAGGAGGAAGACGCATCCTCGAGAACAAAACGGCAGAACTCTTGCTTACAGATAAGCTTAACCCGTTGTAGTCTAGCCAAGTTTTCAAAAGTTTGAGGGATGAAGACAAAGATGAACATAATTTCTGAATATTATTGCCTGAGACATAAAATAGTAAATCATCTGCATATTGTAAAATATTAAAATTTTCTATACCTATTATGGATGATTCTAGATCGTAAGTGTAAATGTTATATAGTAGCGGACTTAAAACAGAACCTTGAGGAAGCCCCTTCCATAACATTCTCGATGTAGTAGTCGAATCACCTTTGAGAACATGTACAGATCTACCGGACAATAGGTTTATAATAAAATTTATAAATAATGGGGGAATTTGAAGTTTAAGAAGTTTATTTTTTAGGATTGGCAACACTACATTGTCATAAGCTGCTGATATGTCCAAGAAGACGGCTAATAAAGAGTAATTTTTGGAAAAAGCTAAACGAATATCAGTCGCAAAAATGGAAATGCTGTCCATACAACTTTTGCCTTTTCTGAATCCGTATTGGCTAGGTGACAGCAAGCCTTCATTTTCGATGTACCATTCTAACCTATTTTTAACAAGATGTTCAGCTAATTTAGCTATTACTGGAGATAATGCAATAGGGCGGTATGAGGTAGCATCAGAAGGTGATTTATTCGGTTTTAAAATCGGTATCACCTCTTGGGATTTCCAAAATGATGGGATAATTCCACAGTGGAAGACAGAGTTGATAAGTTCGAGAAGGTAACCAAGAGAGGAATCACTAAGATGAGAGAAAAAGGAGTAAGGAATGCCATCAGGTCCAGGAGCTGAATCCTTTACTCTGGACAAGACACCCTTTAACTCATAGAGGCTAAAAGGACTAGTGATACTAGATTGTTTTAAGTTTAAAGAATTTAAAGGAACATTACAGAATAAATCATTTTGAGGTACAAAAGGGGGAGCTAAAATGTCCATAAATTTTTCTAGAGTTGGATCATGTAGAAACCTCGGTTTGGATTCTCTAAATGCTGATCTGAATCTTCGAATATTGTTCCAAACATCTTTTGCTGGAACATCAGGTGATAAGGAAGAACAAAATTGTTTCCAGCCTTCCCATTTTTTCTTTTTTAGGAGTTTACGGGTAGATTTTATACTTTCAGCCAAAATATCAAAGTTTGTAGCTGTTGAACAAATTTTATATGTATGCTCAGCTTGTTTTCTTTTTTTTATTGCAGCAGAGCATTCTTTATCCCACCATGGGGGAGATGGGATCCCTTTAAGGGAGCTATTTTTTATGGGAAAAATATTATCAGCAACCTTTAATAATAATGCAGCTAGTGCTTCTGCACATAAATAATTGTTATTTCCATGTATATTAGGGAGGGATGATAAATTTTGATTTACTTGGTCCTTGTATAAAGACCAATTTGTATTGGAGTTAAGTTTATATTTAAGCCGAGGTGTATGCTTCATAATATTTTTGTTAAAATTTTTAGTAAAGGTGATTAATATAGGGAAATGGTCACTACCACAGCTGGAAGACAGTGTAGACCAATTTACAGCAGAAGCCAAGTTTAGAGTAGATATAGTTAAATCAGGAGCACTCAAGCCCTCATGAGGTTGAGTCCTACGGGTTGGTTCTCCAGAGTTAAGTAAACATAAATTTTCAGTGTCAATAATGTCTAAAATTCTTGAACCATAATAATTTGAACAGGAACTTCCCCAGGATACATGTTGTGCATTAAAATCTCCCATTATTAAATAAGGTTTAGGTATATCATAAAGAATATTTTCTATCTCATCAAAAATAGAGGTTGATGGGTGAGGAATATAAATAGATATAAAACAAATACCATTTATACTTACAGCAATAATAGAAAAGTCACTACTATGCTGAGGGATTGGAATATGTTTGAAGGGAGTTGCATGGCTAATGAGAATGGCTACGCCTCCATAACCATCACTTCTGTCCTCCCTTATTGAAGAATAGCCAGATATTTTAAAATTAGAGTTAGGCTTAAGCCATGTCTCTTGAAGAGAGACTAAAAGGACAAAATTTATTGATTAAATATATCAAGTCAGTTTTTTTACTATAAACACTACGGCAATTCCACTGAATGGCTATGGACCTTCCGTCCGTCTTTGTTATTCAAATTATTAGTAACCACATTCTTCATTAGGATGGCAGCGTTGGACGGTGAAGACATTATATTATTATCATAATCATTCAGAGAGTTAATTAAAGTCAGAATTAATTCTTTTAAAGATAAATTAGATAGGAAGCTTTTATTATTATTATTTATGAGGGCACATCCATTATCGGGAGAGGGACCGTCATAGTCTTTTATTAAAGAGTTATGGGCCTCACGGTCATAACCTTTTTCAAGTTGACGAGGAGTACTTGGTTTTTTGAAAATCGTCTTTTTATAAGATAGTATGTCAGGAGATTTTTTAGAAGAAAAGGCAATTGAATTGGCGTTTGATCTAGAAGAGGGACTCGATATAAGTACGTCAGCATAGGATTTTGACACTGGAGGATGTAATTTTAAGGCTTCAGCATAGGATATACATTTTTTAGCCATTGTTTCCTTAATGGATTTCTGTCTAAGAAATTCAGGACATTTTCTGTTGTTGGCGAAATGAGATCCTGTACAAAGGCAACAATATGCGTCTTCGGGATCCACAGAACAAGCCTCGCCTGAATGGGATTGGCCACATTTATAACACCTAGGAGTAGATCTGCATTGTGTTTTTATATGCCCATATCGACAGCAGTTAAAACATTGGACAGTAGGGTAGATATACAGATCAACTGGGATGGAGTTATAGCACACATAGATGCGAGGGGGTAAGAGTTGACCATCAAACGTGATCACAACTGTTTCAATTGGAATAAACTCTGTTTTACCATTAACTACAGTTTTATTTCTGAGCCGTCTTACCTTTATTATTTTTCCACAGCCCAGAGGGACTGTGATGTTATTTATTATTTCTTCATCGGTCCATTCGGATGGTAAGCCTCTAACCACTCCCATTCGGGTCACATTGAAAATAGGGACAAAGGCACGGTATTTGTGGGATTTTAAAGTATTGCTTGATATAAATGAATTTGCAGCATCAAAATTAGAAAAAGATATACTAATTCTGTTTCGACCAATTTTTTTAACACTTCCGTCTATGATGTGTTTGAAATTATTTTTTTTTAAAAAGAAGCCAAATCCGATAGAATTCATAAAAGGATTCTCATCAGGGGAGGATTGTTCCCTCTGAACATGTATTACATAAGGGGCTGTATCCGTGGCTTGGTAAAAAATTCTGCCAGATTGGCGAGTGACCTCCTGCACACCTATATTTGTTGCATCGGATATTGGAACAGAAGGTTCCACTTCATTTATTTGTCTAATGTCTGTATGTGAAGAATGCATTTCGCATTGACAGTCTACTTCGGAAATTTGATCTGTTGTGGTTATCTTGTTTTGCCTCCTTTTTTTTTTATTGCAATGTTTACAAATTTTTTTAGCTGATGTTCTACGCCGTTTAACGCTTTTGTTATTTGTAGAGCAATCAGTATCTCCCAATGATTCCTCAGTATCCATACCCGAGTGTATAGTAACATAATTACTTACCTGGGGGACTGTGCCCCCAGGATCGTGTGGCTCATTCATACAGTTACTTAAATATTAAAAACTTACCAATATACCGCCAGAAAGGAAAACTATATAATAATAATAATAAATATACACTAATATAAAAAAATAACTATAATTTACAACTTAACTGATCCACTATATAAAAAATTAATATTTAAGAAGCGAAATCGAAAATAGTCAACCGGTCGGTTTAACGTTTCCCGCGCTTTTTTTCTCCGGGAGACTTATGATTGATACAGAGATTTAGACCTTGATATGTTCTACCCATAGATTTAGGATGTACAAGATACACAAAGACGGCTCGGAGACATGACCAAAATAAATTTAAGCATGTGTTGGTTGACGTCTATGTGTGAGTTAAAAATAGTGTTGTCAAAGACGCACTTTCACATTATCGACTGATTCAGTTGTATACTAATAATATAGGTATTTAAAACGCTTTTTTATACTTTTGATTAATTATTTATGGCATTGACTGAAATCAGTAGTTGTATGTATTAGGTAAATTGGAATTATTCGGTAAGAAATCTCATTCTAAGCAGTTCTATAAACAATGAGATGGTAAAATTCTTCTTATATTCAGCGTGTAAAAAATTAAAAATATAGAAATATTTTCTATGATTTATACTAAGACAAAAAGATATGACTTTTGCTTTGACTGATGGAATGAAATGAAACAAATAATATATTAGCAACTTTTAATTTGGTGTCATTTAGTTAATTAAAAATAATATGTAGTGCAACGAACTTTTTGCCGTCATTTGCCGTCAAAATGTGACGTGGAGATAGTGGAGATAGTGGAGTTCTTACTGGGAGTCCAATCTGGTCTGTCTATAGTTCGCATCCACTTTTTACACAATGCTGGGTTGCTTGGAAACCTAGAAAAATTATCAGTTACTTAACTAACAAATTTACGGAGATAATGAGTTCCCAATGTGAATATAATTATATTTCAACAAAACTTGGCTAAATAACTTTGTATTCATGTCATGATGTCGCTAAAAGACGATTAAGTTTTTATCGAAACTCGTGACGTCACCGCTTTGTCAAGCACTAGCGTAAACAAACTATTTACTATTTTACACAATATTTTCCCCAATCCTGTTTATAATCACTTAGAAAGATAAATTATAATCAATATACAATTGTAAACATATTTTTCTAAACTGATTACTAGCAACAATTTGACAAAATATGGTTTGAAAAAATCTAATGATAAAATCGTATTTACCTGTGAAAAGTGTATTTATTCGGATTATTCCGTCGTGTAACCTCACAATCACGTACAGAACAAGTCACCTCAATTGCACATTTAATATTCTCGATTATAATCCAAGGTTTAATACATAAATGCACAAATTTCACTGCGACGTAGAATAGACCGGGACGCTAAGGCCTCTTACTCGCAAAAACATTGACATATAGGTACTTCATTAGCTGTCTCTTTTTCTCTCAGGCGGTTTGTATTTCAGCAGGATTTCTCGCTCCCACGCTTTATGTATCTTTTGCGTAGTCAAAAAATTCTAAATCTATGGTTCTACCAAATTATGCTGAAAACAGAATTTGTTCCGTATAAGAAACACGTTTGTCCCACGTTGGTCTGGGACTTGGCCCATGTTGAACTGGGACAAAAAAAAAAAAAAAGAATGTGCCAACTGTGGTTCTTGCCTAGCATGTCGTAACAGGCGACTAATGGTTTACGGGCTTTTGGGTATGTGACTGAGTAGGCGACGAGCTAGCCACTTGTCACTCCTTTTTCACAGCTATCCATCCAACCCAGCCCACTGTCCCATGTTGGTCTGGGACTTAAAAAGAATATGCCAACTGTGGTTCTTGCCTAGCATGTCGTAAAAGGCGACTAATGGTATATCGGGTTTTGGGTGTGTGATTGTGTAGGGACAGGTTAGCTTTTTCACAATTTTCCATCTGACCCAGCCCGGCTTTATTTTTGGCTGAATGTGGTTGAAGGGGCTTGCTGCCCCTTCGACTCTGCCTACCCCTTCGGGGATCGTGGGCGTGATGTTATGTATGTAAGAAACGGACATATAGGCTTTTCTAACCGACCTACAGCCAGCGGGATATTTACCAAAACTACGTCGGATGGACTATAAATTGGTATCAACTTTTAGATCTATATGTACATGTTCTGTTCATTGAAAAAACAATCATTCTTCTAACATACATCGTTCAGTCACAATCAAGCTGCAAAGAAACCTCTAGTCAGCGGTCTTTTTCTCTTAAGGACGTTGTTATTGCAAATTTTACACAAATTTAATGAAATTAAACTATTTACGACCTAATTAACTGTAATTACCTACATATTTGTAAATCTTGTGTTGAATTGAAAAGTTAAAATTAAATGTATAGAATTGGATTGCTATTATGTGGGTAGAATAAAAAAAATAATCACACCAATCTGCATTGTCTTACTTATATTGATATTGTAAATGCGAATGTTTGTACGGATGGATATTGTAAGTAAAATAAGTCGTAAATAGTTTAATTTCTTAGTGTAAAAGTTGTAATAACAACGTCCTTAGGAGAAAAAGTCCGCTGACTGGAGGTTTCTTTGCAGCTTGATTGTGACTGAATGATGGGACGTTAGAAGAATGATTGTTTTTTTATTGAACAGAACATGTATAAATTTAAAAGTGGATACCAATTTATAGACCATCAGACATAGTTTTGGTAAATATCCCGCTGGCTGGAGGTCGGTTAAAAAGGCTTATATGTCCGTTTCTTATACGGAACAAATTTTGTTTTCAGCATAATTCGGTAGAACATATCAAGATCTAATTATCTGTATCAATCATAAGTCTTCCAGACATGGGATCCCGCTGGGTGACACACCCAAAATAGTCCACCTGATATTGTGGTTTAAAAGTAAAGATGTACCTATTTATAATCGAGAACGCAGGATATACAATGACATATCAAAAGTACATACTGCTTATAAATATTCTATCAAATGCAACATTGAATGAGTCCCACTGACAATGATTTGTATCAAATAGCGTCTTTATAAGCTCGAGTGGAGAAAATTATAAAATACTAGCTGTCCCAGCGAAATTCGCACCACCCCATAGTAGATAAAAATTGGGGGTAGGAAGTACTTTACAACCTATTTGCATATCAACCTAATACCCAAAAGTTTGTTTAATCATCACCTTTCAGAGGAGTTCGACCAAAAACACCTTAAAACAAGATTTTTATATATAAGGTTTTATAAACAATTGTAATATGTAATGAAGGATAGTTGACATATAGTACATAATGTAATCTATACTTATAATAAATCTGTAGAGGTCAATTCTGTACATGAAATAAATTTTCAAAATAACTATCAGGGGGTGATTAGTGATCGATACTGATGCCAAAAATGCAATCAGTAAAATTTTTGTCTGTCTGTCTGTATGTTCCTTATAGAAACAAAAACTACTCGACGGATTTTAACGAAACTTGGTACAATTATTATTCATACTCCTGGGCAGGTTATAATATACTTTTCATCACGCTACAATCAATAGCAGCATAGTAGTGAAGGGAAATGTTGAGAAAACAGGAGAAGTTACTCCATTTTTTAAGCTTCCGTCGCGTATGCAGCCTTAATAGTTAAAGTTACATAGAAATCATGTATGACGGAAATAGTCTTTATAATATTAACCATAAACGCAGGTGACACCGCTGGCACAGCTAGTAATAAATATAATTTTAAAAAGGTAATTAGTGTTTGATTTAGCAAATGTAATGTAATAAAGTGGCTGTAGGATTACATTTGGATATTGTAAATAAAACTCTGTAATACATTTTTTTAAATGTAATGGTTAAACTTAGAAAAAGAAGCCTAGGATTTTTCCTCCGAGATGTTTCCTTCTGGCTTCTTCATGATCCATGATACCACCGCTTGTAGTAAGTACAAGGTATCTGAAATAAAGAATCAAAATATTTATGTAAATAAACATAGCCAATTTGTAACTTACACCTATAATCTGATTCCTACTAAAAATGGATTTTAGTACAATAAAATAAAAAATGTTAGAGATCAGATCTTGAACGGTTTAATTAAAACTATCAGTTCTTCATTAGAAAAATATTATAATAACTATAATCTATAAGTACAACAAATAATGGTACTAACTACTTGTAAATTCAATGTATAAAAAGACACTTACAATGTTCACTTAATAAAGTGACATCAATTGAATGTCTTTTTAATATTAATTTAGCACAACATGTCAAATGACAACCAACAAGAGCTATTGGTGATCCGCGGTAGCTGTGCTGATTCAATAAGAGAAGACAAAACAGGTCAGGAAGAAGGTTGCAATTTTGAAATTAAAGACTGGCCCTATTGAATATTTCAATAAAGAAGAGTATCTTAATCCACTAAGCAGTAACCCAATTAAAAGAGAATTTTAGAAAGAAGAGAATTTTAACAATATTTTCCTGATGCAGTTTCTAATTAAAATTTTAGATGTGTATATACCACAAAAGGGACATGAATAATAGCATTTATTTATGATTGTTAATTAATCTGGTTTATGTGTTGAGTATTAAAATTAATTAGAATTTTAAATTTCTAAAGAGATCCTGGATAAAGAATTAGCCATATTGACCCTATTAAGAACCTTGTTCCATAAACAAGTGTTTTATAGAGAGCAAGCATTAAGCCACTAAGATAACAATCACAATTTAGTATACTTTTTGGGGGCATCATACATACAAAGAACACAACTAACTTAATTTTGACCTAACCTGAAATCTATTATTCATTCATAGAAGATAAATAAAAGTTACCATATACCATACTAGCGTCTTTAATAATTTCACTAAAGACCATAGAATTATACATAAAACAAGAATTATAACTGCCAAGGTAAAGTTTCAAGAACTTACCCAAACTGTCTGGATGGAAGGAGGTTAGTCCATCTTTCAATGTCGTTGATTGGTACATCAAAACGAGGGGAAATAACCCCACACTTGTTTAATCTGCCTGTGAGGTTGACAACAATCTTGCCAGCTCTGTGATCATCAACAATCTCGAATTCTCCGATGTACCCATGCTTCATCATCACAGTCAAGAACTTGACAATTACTTTAGAACAAGGCCTGATGAGGACCTGTCTTTTGCCGCGCTTCTCGGCATTATGAATCGACTTCAGAGCGTCACTCAATACGTTCATACGCACCATGGCTGAAATAATACAGAATATTACAAAACTCGTAAATTCCGACACTTCTTCAAACACGGACCAACACGGTTAAATGTCAAAACACTAAAACATTGGAGGTTATTTGTGAGTAATTCTCCATAAGATAATGTTTAGACTGAAATAATGTTCCATATATAATGCGCATTAAAATTTTTCATAACAACTTGAGCTTTTTGCGGCAAAAATAGAGTAAATTCTTCGATTACCTAGGATTTAAAACCCGCCTCAACAATCCGAACTGACAAGATCGTCGAAAAGAAAGACATTTCAGAAGCAGTGTTGCCAAAACTTATTTCAGCATTTCCCTAATATGGAATAAATTTACCCTATTTAGTATAGTAAGGCCATCTAATATTATAGGTTACAGGACAACTATAAAAAAATATAGTATTTAATAAGTTTAATATAATAGAGCCCATATTACAAGTTTAAAAAAATACTCATGTTAAACTCCGCACCTCGGAGAGTACTTATCGCATTGGTCATACGCCTGTTCTCTCTCCGATTAAGTCGGATTGCCGTCTCACTAAATAATGTGAATGAAACAGCAGAGAGTGTAATGCATCTGTGTTTGCGTAGACACATGAACACTATAATATCTCCTGCGCAGTTGGCTAATCCTTGTTGAGATTAGCCGCCGTGAACAAAATCGGTTAGGAGTATAATATTAAACATGTAATCTTAATTCGTACTCAATCTCTACTTACATTCATCTTTACATTTTGTTGAATCTTTTTAAATACATATTAAATCATACTATTAAATCATAATCAATTATATCATACTCGTGCAACAACTTCAACTAAAAAATAAAACTAGGCTGGGTTATATGGATAATTGTGAAAAAGTAGTGATAAGTAGATCGTCGCCTCCACAATCACACACCCAAAACCCAATATACTATTAGTCGCCTTTTAAGACATGCTAGGCAAGGAAATCAGTTGTCACATTATTTTGAAGTCCCAGGCAAACATAGGACATATCTAGTTTAAACAGAGTCTGGCGGAGGCATGTGCTCCACATCTAAGCGTGATGCTGACCGCAATCTTCAGACACGAGGGACCAACCCTAGAGAGATAATTCATTATCAAGATATATTCATTATCCATATAAGGAGTGTAACAGATAATAAATAAATAAATTTTAGTTACTAATGGAAATTATATGGCGGAATCGAAATAATTGTTGAAGGTGAATATCCGAGTTTATTGAATGAATGAGTAACGATATCACGGTGTCCCGGAAAGAATGAGTATAATGAATGATTGACTGACATTTAGCTTTGTGAATGAATGACTGTGAGATTCCCATTGTGCCCGATTTGTAGTACGCACGCTCGTTGCGTCCTTCAAATGGTTGTATCTTGTGTAATGAAGTTTTCACAAACTTTCGAAGTGCTATAAAACTTTTTAGTGACACGCAAATTATAAATGAAAGCGTCTAAGACATAGTAAAGATGGTTATATATACGTTTCTGATGATATTAACTTAATTAAATCGCGTCGTATTACTTTTAAGTTGTATACAAAGTTGAGTGAACTTGTGAGTAAATGCTACCTTGTTCGTTTCACAGTTTCGTTTGTTTCGCCGTGTCGCATATTCCTACAGGTGCAAACTGAATGTTGTGAAATCACGAAACCTAGCAACCACACCGGGATGGAATGCATAAGTGATCTAATGAATCATAACAGAAAAATAAAGAACAAGGCATGTTAATGGAGTAGAGAATACTATTCGTGTCATGGAAGAACTGGAGCGATTGTACAAGATGACTTCGAGTAAACATTGCACACTTTATGTGATAATCTTCTATTGTATTCTACACGTCGCCTTCGGTGCAGACATAACAGGTGAGTAATATGAACCGGTCAGAACCAGCCCTTATGTTTTTTTACTGAATACTTTATTAATAATCTCGAAAAGTGAACATTTATTACTTGAAGTGAATACAGTATCCAGTAGGTACTTTAACCAGTACTATTAGTACCTATATCCTAAGCATAGATACCTATATGTAATATAAGTTATCTACCTATGTAATCTTGTATTTCTAGGGTATTATTTTAGAAGGTTTATATTTTATTTTATTAATTTTCATATAAATGTTTAGAATATGAAAAGTTAAAAAGTGAGTCATTACAATACCAAAGTTATCTATTTAGTTTAATTATGACCAATATATGTACATTATTTCACTTGGTGATTTCAAATTATTTAAGAGTTATGACTTATTATTATTATACTCATTCTTTGGTGATTTCAAATTATTTAAATTATACATATTTATTTATAATTTGAACTCATAACTCTTAAACGATAGCACAAAGATTGCTCTAAATAGCCAAAAAAGAAATATTGCAAATATTTTTTTAATAAAAAAAAGTTTTGTTTATGTTGCTCTTTTTCTTTGCAATCACTGACCAACTTTGAAATATGTGTTAGTGTTTAGACCTGGATAAGACGTAGGTAGGAGGTTTAATTAATTAAAATAATTGTTACTGAATGACATTACGCCAAAAATATGATTATATAATTTAAATTTCAAAAATGATATTTTAAATTAAACTATGAAAAGATAAAAATAATTAGGTATTATTGGTAAAGCTAGCATGATAGAGAAATTTGTTCTTGTCTGCACATCTCAATATGTTCTTGAAGTATTTCTTTTCATTACTTAATGTAAAGAGTTATATAATATTCAAGCTTCCAAAAAATCACTAAACCATTTAGAACTTCGTTCTTCGTTTACGGGTAATTGTATTACTTTAAGTAGATAATATAAATATTTCATGCAATTCTTCAACAGATGTTATGAATAGTACAACACCCTTAAACAGACACGATAATGAGGAGTACGAAATATTGTCAGCCACTAGTTATTTAGAATCTGATATAGAAGCTGATCATAATTGTAATATTTTATCCGATACCCTCAGTTCCCAACAAATCCTCTTTGGTTCTCAGTTGATAGGTTACATATCTGGCTACATTGCTCAAAATCATACAAAGTCTTTAAACTTTAAACAGCAGAAAGACTGTCACATACCTAATTTTTTTTTATTTTTTTTTTATTTTTAGCCTCTTATACCAAAGAAAAGAGATTTTCATGTTGTACCAAAGTACATCTTCATGTTACTTGGTATTAGTTATAATATGTCTCTTAATTCGGTGTGCCTTTTGGCATAGGCCTCCTCTGATAATTTCCATTGTTGCCTGTCCTGAGCAACTCTTCTCCACATTGGTCCCAATGTCAACCTGATCTCATCTTCCCATCTTGTGTTTTGCCTTCCTCGGCTTCTGCGTCCATCCCTTAAGTACCATTCCGTAACAGCCATAACCCCAAGGGCAATGGAAAGGAGCATGGCAGGATGTAAACGACAGGATAAAGTGAGAAATATGGACCTGCGTCTAAAAACTAAACTCACAGACGTATTGACTCGAATCAACCAACGAAAATGGAGATGGGTAGGTCACATGTTGCGGGAAAATAAAGGGAAATGGAGCAAAGCTGTTACGGATATTAACTTCTAACTATTAATGACCTGGGTGGATTGTCGTATTCCTCAGAAGATGTTTACAAAGTATGTGTAATCACAGAAAATATCATACGACAACTTATTAGGCAAAAGGTGGAATTAACCTCTCTATGAAATACAATTTCAGTTATATGACTGTTAATACCTACTTAAAAACATTTTATTCAGACGGAGGTATTTACGACTTTAGTTCAAAATTATTTTTGCCAACCAAGCACATTGAATCACAGAATTCATTTGATTCTGGCGATTATTAATAAATATACTACTATTAATTTAAAACATGAAGTGAAAACCAATCAAAGTATTGATTATTCATCAAAAAGACAAAAGATGACTCAATTTATATTGTTTTAAGAAAATAAAATAAAAATATGTCACAAAAACCATTTTGTCTGTTTTTTTATAACTTTTGAACCGTATAAGTAAATTACCTACGTCGACCATTCGGTACTACTCCTGCCAAAGTCTATATGGATGACATTTTGTTACACTTTATTTAAGCATGAAAATCATGGCGCTTAAAGGCATCTTATGACCTTTTCGCCGAGAAAAAAATTACACGTTCGTAGCAAATCTAGCGCTGCGGTTTTTAGCTATGGTTTAGCTATAAATTACAAAAAATAGAACAGTGCAAATATTTTACGTGGCTTGTCTAGTATGTAGTGTGTACTTATATCTCGATGTTAAAGAAAAAAATTTTTTTAAAGCATAGACAAAGTCCATGGTGTGATAAGGTTCTTGAATCACATTCAGCCGAAAATATAAATGAGTTGGGTAACATAGAAAATTGTAAAAAGTAGTCAACTCCAGCATTCTTTTCAAATTTTAATTTTTGGACAAATCCCCAAATAATTAGAATGAATTGACTATTTCTGCAATATAAAAAAATTTAAATTTTCAAAACAGTTTAGAAAAAATCCACCTTGGGAGGTTGTTATAATTGCACTGCCTGTGATAGTATTACTGCTCATATTTAAATTATTGTAAACAGCTTGTTAAATTTTTTGACGCATATTTATTTTGGATTAGGTATTAAATTAATATCAAATCCATTAATTATTATTAAGTAATCATGTATCAGTAACTAATTCAAAACCTCTCAGTAGATATTCATCATCCCATCTAAATCAATACAAATTCAGTACACAAGTAATACTTCCACTCTTCAGACACTGTTTTACTCAGCAAAGAGTATATTTCTATTCCAAAGGACACATTTTCTACAAATAATAAATTCTCCAGACTGACACACCAATTCCCTAGTTCCAAACTAAGCTATAAGCTTGTCCTATGGACACTAGGTGAACGGATAGACTACTTGAATATGTTTATAAACATCCCTTACTTGAGTACAAAAGTCCATGTGCATCACACAATACATTTGCACCTAGCGGGATTCGAACCCGTGACCCTCGGTTTCGTGGCTAGGGCCTCTCGACTAACGGGCCTGTCAATAGTCTAACTATGAGAAACTACAGGATGTTGCAGGGGAATGTGAGGACATTGTTTTATCATCCTATACCTTTCTACAATCTAAAGTTAGTAGTTGTATTTTATCAGGATTTGTGTGACATTTGTAATATGTGATTTTAATATGTACGTCTTGAATATTTATGTTTCATATTTTAAACAAATCAATACACTATTTCTCACACGTTTTCACCTACCGCAGGAGCTCAACCGCGTTAGGATTTGTAGTTCCAACTGCCAACAAAAGGCCGAAAGTATTTGATTCCTTCTTACTCTATCACTAAGATTTCATATTTCAGCTTAATATTATCTACTATGCCACCTTTAAAAAACTGAAATATCACTTAAAAAGAATACGCCAATTGTGTTCCTTGTCTAGCATGTGGTAAAAGGCGACTAATGGTATATCGGGTTCCGGGTATGTGAGTAGGTATGTAGGCGACGAGCTAGCCACTTGTCACTATCTTTTCACAATTTTCCAGCTAACCCAGCCCGGCTTTATTTTTGACTGAATTTGGTTAAAGGGGCAGCCCCTTTGACTACCTACCCCTTCAGGGGTTATGAGCGTGATGCTTTGTATGTATGTAAGTATGTATAGGTTCTCTTAATTCATCTACTGCCCACTTCAAGAATCAATTTATTTTAGCGCGCCCCTAAATATTTTTAAACCCGGCAACCTCTAAAAGTCGTATTAAATTATTTATTCATTTTATATTATCAAACTTAGTAGGAATGTGTGTAATTAAATCAAGTTAGTATATTAGGTAGTACGTTCTCATTTTAGTTAATTATATAAAAAAAAAACAAGATTTATTTGTCGCCCTCCTTTTTTTTCCTTTTTTTAGATACCCCATTTCTTTGGGGCTCTTTGCCGCCCCATGTAAGCCACTATATATGTCTACTAAGGGTAAGCAGGGTCACGAAATGTGTACTAAAGCATCAAACGATTATTTTAACACAAATTCGATGGTTTTACATTAGAACTCTTAACAGGTTCGTAAAATATATTGAGTTAGTTCTAATTCTTGCATACCTACGAGTATTCCATACAGTTAATGTAATGGCTAGTTAAAGCTGTGTTTAATATTTGCAATTCTATCAGCCGACTCTGGACATTGAGTCCGAGATTAACTACTAAATATCTATAAACCATAATAGAAGTCAAAAATTCTACGTTGAAGCACGTCAAAAATCGAATGCGATTGTAGGTAAGCTTAGGTATGTGTTAGTGAATGGATTGATAGTGTGATATGACCGATAAATGCAGCCTGAAACTAGTTATTAAAAATAAATCTATTACAATATAATTCTTATTTTAGTTTCCTATCTGTATTGGCCCGTTTTTAACACGCCACTCGCGTGTCATGTTAAGAAACAAAACCTAATAAGTACTCAAAGGACATCATCCTCAGACTTTCATACATACTACGTGCATGGCTCATGAACCATATTATGCAAATAATATTAGAGCAGCACCCAATTGTACGCTTGCCTATGATGTCACTGTTGTATTTGCCTATTATATTTGTCGCCACAGAGTCAAAAAAGCTCAAAATGTCAATGTAAGGCAGAACAAATTATTTGTATTTGTCAGTTTAATTCACTGAAAATGTATGGAGATGTTGAATTTTCGAACTTAAATAAAACAATGAACCCTACAGCTTTGGTGCCACAATAATAAATACTTAGGGGGACAAGTTCTAACAGAATACAGCATAATTCTTTTTTGGCTGGCACTTTCTTAATTAAACCTAAAAAGATGATGTCCTTTGATTGGAATAGTTATTGATGGGAATAGTTAGAGATCTTAACTCTTAATCAATTGCACTCGACGTGGATGACCACGTCAAAACAAAAAAATAATAAATAAATATCCGACGACTTATCATACATTGATCTGACTCCGAGGTAACTAGCTTAAGCACTGGTTACGGATATCAGAATCAACAGTGGTATTACATACAAATATATACTTAAATATTTGATATTAACACCCAGACACAGAACAAACACAAGTATTCATCACACGAATGTTTGTCCTGGGTGGGGATCGAATCCACAACTCTTGGCGCATTGGGCAGGGTCACTACCGAATGCGCCATCGAGCCAGTCAAAAAATAATACATTATATTTAACGGCTGAACCATATTTCGTGCAAATATTAATTTAGGTACATAACAATGTTTTATTAAGACAAGAGTGTAGCTTTAGTAGGAAAATAACTCAATCAAGGACTTTAACGAACTTCGCTAACTTAAAGTGGTACTAAAATATTCAATGACGAATTAACGTCAGAACTCGTAATTTGCTTGTGCATACGGAGGTAGTTAACTTTCGTCAATTATTCAGAAAACGCTGAGCACAGCCACGGCACAGTATTTGCACATTTTAGGTGACTCAATAGCCTCTGAGCCTATTCTGTGGCTGAATAACTCTTCACAGTCTGTAAGCACGTGAGGACAAGCGGTTTTAACAGAAATGCATTCACGAGCACGCACGCAAAAGTGCAGTGCCTCTACAAGTACATTTACAAACATTGTATGTTCTATAACAAACACTAGTAATACTTTATGTTATATACTGACGATTGAATTGAATTGGTTTTTTTACACACATAATAGCAATAAAATACTATAAAAATTTTTATTCATCCACTTTAAAATTTAATTCTATAAGTTTAGAAATAATATGGCGCACATGTTTCCTAATAGTCTAGCTAGTTAACTAATGTGTCATCTGGACTAACATAGTTTCAAAGATTACAGATTACATCAATCACAATTGAATTAGTTAAAAAACTTGTTACCCGTATGATAAGTTATTAATTTCACGACTACTATTATGCACTCACTATTATTTAAAATGTTAAAAGTAAGGAAATGCGACGTCGTCACATTTCATTTAAAAGTGTTTTTTCGATAAATAGCTCTGACTTTGTCGGATTATATTGTGGGCAAAATGAAATAAAAAGAAAAAAAACTATTTAAATTATGCTACCTGATTATTTTTCGTGGTCTCGTAATACATGTACTTATTAGTTTTTGTTTGTAATTATTTGCTTCTGTAAAACAGTGGTTCCCAACCAGTGGTCCAGGGACCATCGGTGGTCCACAAGACTTAACTTTTGGACCGCGGAAGACCTAATATTTAATTAGATTTAAATTTAAGTAGTTAAAATTAACACAGTTTATTTTTGACCTTGTGATCCCTGATAACAATAATGAAATCAAAATGGCCCTCAGTCACTAAAAGGTTGGGAACCCCTGCTGTAAAACCTGTGCTCGGAAATATCCGAACACAGGTTTACTTCAGTTTAGTTGTCGAAAATGGTTTTTCATAGGTCCAGGTAGACCAATAAATAAATAAGCATTATATTTATTGCAAAGAACTTCAATAACGATTACAAATCTCCACCACGATGATATAGGTTCAAAAGCAGCCTTATTTTGCGTGCGTATAGCTATCTCGGTCCAAGTCCGACGGATAACAGCACATTGTGGGATGAGTTTAATTAGGTTTTAGCACGCGGTCTCCTTTTACTTTATGTACATACCTGAAACTAAGTAATATATATACATATATATCCTTTTATTATATGACTACATTTATCAATGTAACGAAGTTCCCGTTCCCTTGGAATATGGGGATAAAATAGCTTCTGTTACTTGCTGATAATGCGGCTTTACATTGGTGAAATAATTTTTCAAATCCGTCCAGTCTATCCTTTTTATAATATAAATGCAGATAAATTTTGCTTTTGCATTTACTACAATATATATTTCTGATATAACTATTTCCCTAATTTTTCTTGATAAAGACATGATGTTCGTCCGCGTGATTAGTTCTTTCAGTCATATTGATTGTATTAACATAATTGATTAATCTGTATTCATACATTGTGATCAGATTGATATCTGATGCCGTTTGAAATTAATTTGTGAATTACAAAAGTCCTATATCATTTCTAATGGTTCAAACTGTAGGCGTGCCAAGTTTCATCGCAATCGGTTAAGATTTTTAGGTGTGAAGACGGAATTTCATTTATATTTCTAATAAGGACATGAATGCAAAAATATTTCGCTTTCCTACCTTTCTATTGACATTATCTAAGCTAATGTGCGGACAGACAGACGGACAAACAGGTAGACTAGGCGATCCTAGTTATGACTACGGGATCCTAAAACAGGTTCGTACTTTAATGTGGCTACAACCTGAAGTCAAGTCTCGGGACAAAACATTGCACATACTGGCGTGTGGCGTGCTCTCTATAGTAAGAAAGAGCAAGCGACTGAAGGTGGAAGTAAACATTTACCTTAGCCTCAGACGCTACAGGCACACCCTGTGGTTTTCAATGGGGTTTTTAATAAATACATTCTTACGTGATCCAGGTCCAGTTGATACTGATAGTTACAATATACATGTATAGAATACGCTCTCAAAAGTTGTATGTTAAACTTGGTATTAGATAAAAAATCGTAAGCATTGCACTTATAGTTCATATCTAAGAATTTTATTTTGAAACATTTATCTTTGTTGACCCATTTTAACTGACTTTAGATGACCGGAGAATGTGTTCCGTATTTTTTATGAGAAAAGTCCTCGTGATAAATATTATGTCGCAAGTGAGAGCCAATGACATTTACTTGGAAACGAGAGATTGTATTTGTTGTGGTATGCATTGCATTTTATAAAGCTTCAGACTGGTCCATTTTTAACCGACTTAAAAAAAGGAGGAGGTTCTCATTAGCATGATAATCATATACATCATCATTTTGAACCTTTACGCCATTGCAGCCGAAAAAGGGACAAACAGATGCATACGCATTTTAAAAGTTTTTTTAAGCATTCCCGTCGTAATACCATTTTGTTCTATAGTTCAGGGCAGCGGTCGGCAATGCGCGGCCCGAGACCTATCTCTATGCGGTCCGCGACAGATTTGTAAATTAATCTTATGATTAAATTTAAAACAAAAAAAAAAATTCAGGCACAAAAATTGTCCATATATATTTTTTAAATTACACCAATTTTTGTATCTACCTTTACAACATACCTATACACCAAAATAAATTTATATTTTTTTTTATTAATTAGTTTTTAAGTAAGTACTTTGAAGTCTTTGTTTTATATAATTTTTTTATTTCCTCTCATTTTGTTTTCATTGTTCCTTTTTTAAAATCACGTATAGTACCTACCTACAACAGATAGCTAAGTAGATATTTATTAGGTGCTAAATAATCTTACAAGTCCCATGTTGCTCAGGGACTAAAAAAAAATGTGCCAACTGTGTTTCTTGCCTAGCATGTCGTAAAAGGCGACTAATGGTATATGGGGTTTTGGGTATGTGATTGTGTATTGTGATTTGATTGTGATGAGATTGCGACGAGCTAGCCACTTGTCACTACTTTTTCACAATTATCCATCTAACCCAGTCCAGCCCAGTTTTGTTTTTGGCTGAATGTGGTTAAAGGGGCCTGCTGCCCATTTGACTCTGCCTACCCCTTCGGGGATTATGGGCGTGATGTTATGTATGTATGTAATCTTACAAGTGCGGCCTGCCTATGTAATTTTTTTTTTACTATGTAGCCCATGTCTGCAAAAAGGTTGCCGACCCCTGGTTAAGGGTAATAAAGAAATCTCAAACACAATTGTTTATCGGCACTTCAAACATATGAACCGATTTCTGATAAAACACGGATCGTGTCCAGTTGAGTTTGTTCTCCTAAATTTATACCCCTATGTAAGAGAGAACGATGTTAATAATGTATTACCCCGGTTTCGAATCGAATATTACTTCGATGTTACGATGTTTGTTGTTACATTGGCAGAGGCGTCAGGCTCCAAAACCGAGATGACATCTCGGGATGTGACACTAACCCCACGACCCTTCTTAATTATTCAAGTGACCCAACCCGATCGTGATTGTGTGGATGCCCACCAATGCACGTGCTGAGGTTACGAATAAATTTATATAGGTACGGATATATACCATCTACTTGTTACACTTACATTTGCCAAAATCTTTTTATCAAAAAAATAGTCTAATCCCTTATTACAACTCCTTGCAGTTTTTTTTATTTTTTGCTTATTTAAGAAAGCTTTTAATGGTTTTTTTTATTTAAAAACTATTTTTGTTTTTAGTCCCATGTTGGTCTGGGTCTTAAAAAAAATTGCCTCAAGTGTGATTCTTGCCTAGCATGTCGTAAAAGGTTACTAATGGTATATCGAGTTTTGGGTATGTGATTTTGCTAACCACTTTTTCACCTAGTTTTATTTTTGGCTGAACGTGGTTAAAGAGTCTTGCTACCCCTTTGACTCCGCCTACCCCTTTTGGGACTATGGGCGTGATGTTATGTATGTATATTGTACATAAACAATTTCTATAAGCAATTGTTCAAATTTCCCCATATTTTAGACGAATTTACTATTAGGTTTGACGTAAAGTGACCTGATAATTTATTTTGCTGATGCAACATACTTGGGAATAAACATACAATTGTCAGTACTAGTAATGTAAACAACTTGTATATGTACTCTTCTAATAAGTAATTTACGCTGGAGTGACTGAGTGAGTAAGGGGAGTGTGCGTGCGGAGTGTTCAAGATTTTATGACAGCCGTTTCGTGTGAACGCCGCGGGCGCGTGTTGCGTAATCGACTATAAATTACAAACGGTTCAATAACAATTTTAAGTTTTCTCCCTTTAAATTCCGTCTCCCGCACCCGTCTGTATTTTGCGCACGTCAAAACATGCACACAACAAGCGTAATTAGCTAGCATGTTAACATCGAAAACATCTAAGTGAAGTCTTAACTTAGAGCGAAGAAGTACGGAGTTAAACAAGCACTTGCTTGTGATGATAATATTTTTGCATTTGCATCAAATTTAATTTAACAATTATACATGTAACACTTATGCGTTACGCATACCACTCCACCCCGGGGGAGCGAAGTGGTTATGTGGGACTCCCAGGGGCCTCAGCAACAGGAGGCCCCCTCTCCGGCCAGGATGGCAGTGGCCGGGGTATACCCACTAAAATGCTAGACTCATCTGCAATCAAAACCACACGGCTTTCTATAAAACCGCCTATTTAAAAAATATAATATTAATATACAATAGAATATTTTATTACAATAAGAAAAAAAAAATGTAGTAAACTAAACTCTCCAGAAAAGCATTTGAAATCGAAATCGAATCGAAAAAAAACTTGTTTATTTTTTCTTAATTCAGGCAATTTATCTGTCATCACTTTGGGACATTGCAGGGGTGCAAAAATATATTATTAAAGATCGGTAAAAAATAAGATGTTCCCACAATTAAAGGACTTATTAATACAGGTGAGCACAACGCAAAGCTCTCGATTAATGTCGTTTGTAATGCTACAGTACTTTTCCATTGAATCGCTGTGAGTGGAGTTCCTGTTGAGCGACTCGCTCCTGATGAGGTTGCGAACAGCTGACACGAATAAAAGGATCGATTAACTTCTATTTTTACTCATGGTCGTGTCGTGCAGCCCTGTGGTCGGTTGACTGAAATATGACTGGGATAAATAAAGGGCATCGGGAACATTGAAGGCTGAAAGCTTTTTGGTGTTTGCGGTTACGTTCCACTGGTACTGATCAATTGTATGTTTTTTTAAATCGAAAGTAATTTCGTGTAACAAAGATAAATTTAAAACAACAACTTAAAAAAATTTGTTTCATTATAAATAATTAGTATTTGTAATTTTTATTTATACAAACTCATAAAGGCAGTAACATTATTTAAGCATTCTAAGGCACGTCGTTATGCTTTTATGAATACCAGAAATTATTTGCATAGAATAAAGCAGTTGTGGTTACGTTTCTAGTCCCCTATGCAATGCATTATACACAGATCGATCCCAGTATTCCCAGTGCACAAAGTTCAACAAGCGGTCGACGTCCGATGCCCGCATAAATTGACCTGCCAATAAGTCTGTTTGTTTTCATCTAAGCGAATGATGCATGAGGCGATCCGTTTTATTTGTCTTATGACACATTAAGAACATTTATACCAAAGTTTAGGAAATGTATACAGTTCAATTACTGAAAGAACCATTATATTTTGTTGAATTAACTGAAGAGCGGTGGTAGCTCAATGGTAAAGACACGCGCCTCTTAACCGAGGAGTGCGGGTTCAAGCCCGGCACGTACCTCTGGATTTTTCAAATCTATGTACGTATTTATACCACTAGCTCGGCGGTGAGGGAAAACATCGTGATGAAACCTGCAAATTCAAAAAACTTTGGATTTGTAACCATGATCCAAAAATTGTCTGTTTCCCCTATCTAAGGGTTGCGAAGGTCAGATCGGCAGTCGCTTCAATGTAATTACCAGACTCGCTAAATCCTGGATCATGGCTAAGCGGACCCCGTCTAAACACGGGACATAACGCTAGGAAGATGATGAATTAACTGAAAAGTATGCAATGAAAATTTTAAGGAACTTCTATTCTTACTCGAGAAACTGTTTCTTACAACGCGATGTAAATTGGGTTAGGTTTTACCTAAACAAACTTGAGAAGATTGAGTAACGTGGCTTATCACTTTCGGTGAATGTTGATTGAAAGTAATAAAAGTATTGAATCTTTATTGAAGTATAAACTTTCGGAGGTCCTAATCATTGACATCATCAGAATAGGGATCATGACTGCACTATGATTATGAATACTAGACACATATTTTTCGCTTTATCAAATGAACAAAAAATCACAAAGATAAAGAGCATCAACGTTTTGGAGTGGGGTCTTGCGACGTCACTATTTTGTAAAAATTGTACGAAAGCATGACGTCACACGCAACTTGAATGTATTGTACCTTCGTCAGTGTTTGTTTGACAAATAAATATAAAAATACGTGTTCATTTTTTTTTCGTCAACGTCAACTGACGGACTAAACAGAATTTTTAGTCATCTAGCCTATTCCATACGACATTTTCGTCGTTGATTTCCTAGAGATTGTTTATTCATTATTCAAAATTAAATTTATGTACCTACAAATTTCAGCTGTTTATTTCTTAATGTTCGGAAACGTAAACAAAACTTTACTTACATCAAAACACTTTATATAATATCTTTTGTAAATAATTTCAGTGCCTTAAATCTTAATTTAGCGAAAACAAAATGCACTTTTGGTATATTGTAGTTCTGTGTTCGTCAATTTTAGATATTGCATAGGTCTACTCACTAAGTTTTAGTCGTATCTGTATAGATACTGTAAATTTGTTTTTTTTTCCTTAAACTATATTAATATTCTTACATTTTTATTCTGGATACAAACCCAGAATGTGCAAACGTATAAAGAGTGAATTACCAGAATACATTCCTGCTTCGATATAACAATAAACACTTCTATACTGTGAAAAGGACAAGCCCAAAGAACCTCGTGGGTTCTCTACTGGGACCTGCTGGAACAATAAATAAACCTAATAAAGGCAACATACCTTCACCGCAATAAATTTCACACATAACACCATTTGAGCTTCGTCCTTTATTTTTGCGTTTTTATATCACAGAAAAAGTTGCATTGCATCGTATTATTACACTATTTATAGTACATTTTCTTTAAAGAGGAACTTGTGAATAGATTGTTATAACTTATCCACATCATAGGTGTATTTATAAAATAAATATTTTACTAAAAATATTTCTCAGTACCTTCTAAAAATACATTAACATTTATGTTGGATTTGTCTACACGCCACTTAAGCACCAGGCGGAGTGTGTTCGTCACGCTCGAGCTCCAAGGAATATCACACAAAATTTCCCACGTGGTCCTATATGTATAATGTGTACCTTCGAAAATATTCAAGATGTTTATTATAGGTAATCCAACATTCTAAAATCCTACTAATATTATAAATGCGAAAGTTTGTATGCATGGATAGAGGTTTGTTACTCTTTCACAAAAAAACTAACAAATAGATTTTAATGAAACTTTAGAATAATATAGCTCATACACCCGAATAACATATAGGCTATGTTTCATCGATGTACCACGCGAGCGAAGCCGCGGGCAGAAGCTAGTTATCTACTAAAGCCATCAATATTTCAAGTTTCTATTCAAAGAGACGACTAGATTTATCCGCGAAATTTCAGATACAGTTCATATTGTAAAAACTGCACTAAATTTTATTTAAACACTTTCAACGCCTGCTTATATAGGTATATTGAATGAACATATTACTCACAAGCTAACCCGAAGCCTAAACCGCTGAAGCTAATTTAATTATTTTTTTACAGTAGGTAGATTATTTTGTAGCGTAAGCAATATCTTATTATTGTACGGAACTTTGAAACCAAAAGATCTTAAAATAGTCACCAGAATCTATTTTTAATGATAGTAAAAATGTTTACACTGATAAAATAAAGTGTATTTCTAATACAGGCTGATTCGTAGATATGGATCAGGGTCAGTGCTATGATTTATAAACCGCGATATGTATAATATAAAGCACGTTATATTTTGGTACTAGAACGTTTATTACGTTCGGATACTAAATAAAAAAGAGTGATTTCGTTACAACCGAAGTCCATGCCAAGCCGTTAGCTTGTTCGATATCTATGTATTAAAACGTGAAGTAAAAACGCTATGAAAAAAAGTTATGAGAATTACGCGGACAGAGGAATATGAGATTTGGCACAGTGGAGAAGGAGTGCAGAAAGCTAATATTACAATAAATAATAAAAAAATCAAATTAATAATGGTCGAATTTCGACCAGTGGGCGATCACTAGTACAAATAGATAGTATTTGTAAAGCGAACCCTTATTAATAAAACCTAGAACCGATTTTTAGCGAGCTTTTAAGCATTTATAGGTCTCTGATTCTAGGGTGATAAACAATATGTGTAGTATGTACACAATACCTACGAAAACAATGTAGTCTTAATAAAAACCGTTAATCTAACACAGCAATAAATAAATGCAAGTATATGCATAATTTAAATGAAAGTACGATGGACAGTTTATCCGTCATTGTATTCCTGCAGTGTAGCCGAGCTCGGGCAATGTGGTATTCATCGGCTGCGGTATTTTATGCACTACCTATATAGTCAAGTACATTTGTACAGACCGGTTGTTGTGTGCGGTCATGCCGTAAGTCGCCAATCGTCGCGATTGGAACTAACATTATTACGGCATATTGCACATTCAGCCTTGTTTCAAGTGTTAACATTTAATTTGCTATGCTAAAAATATACGTTTTATTTTTACCTTTACTTACCTTTTATCTTATTACTTTTTTAATAAGTGAGTTATGTTTTTTATTAGGGCGTGGTTAGTTAATAACGGAGTTATACTGATTGACTTTTATTTTTAAACGATTTTAAGGTATCTTTGCAATAGTTTTTATTAGCAAAAATGGTTCTTTTAACCATTTAATCGTGACAATTAGCTATTATCGAACCATACGAACCAAAACCGATCGGTACACTAGCCACAAAGTTGAGTTTGTTAATGTTGTGAGAACGCGAATGGAAATGCATTTAAAAATTCCTCACGATGCGTATGCTCCGATGTAGTAAATACACAGTTTAACGTGCCTTTCGAAGCACGGTTTTTTCAAGTAACACGTTTGCTATAATGTGCACAGTTCCACATTTTATAAATAGCAATAACCAGTTATACATACATCTCACAGTTTGTATCAAATAACGTTAAAAACACCATTTGTGGTCAATACTTCTCGCAATAATTTTCGGAGGCCTTTTGTGTATTCTGCTGAATCAAGTTTGCATTTCATTAACTGGCAAAAATGAACAAAACATTTCTACAGTGAAGAAATAGAGAAAGATTTTCATTTCGTACTATAGACACAATCGTATCGTATTATTTATTAATTTATTATACATCAAAAAGTAATAAATTTGTATTGCTTTTGCCTGTTATTTAAAATGTAAAAAACGACGGCTTTTAGAAGGCTTCAATAATAATAAAAAAAGACTAAAAAGCCCAAAGGCTTCCCTATGCGTATAGCTCGTATAGCTAGCGAGTGAGGCAAAGCGGATGACTCAAGTTACCGACTCCCCAACTGTTCGGTGGTCGATTTTATAAATTTTTTGCTTGATATATATTCATTTAGATGAAAAGGTATATTGCAGCTTATATTATTATGTTTTCACATTTTGTAAAAAAAATACTATTCACAAATAGCCCTCTCATCTTGATCGAAGCACCTTCCATTTGAAGGCTTCTAGGAAAAATAAAACGGCCCGTGAACCTCACCTATTAGTATGTTAGTGGTCGCTGGCATCGACTGAACGTGCCATAGGTGTGAGTCACGTAACGGAAACGCTTCTTACTCCGATATTGATGTCTCTACTTGATGCATTCCCAGGGTTTACTTTTAATACCATTCCAGTTTGAACTCATTTATGTTCCCAATCGAAATGTCAGTGTTACGCGCTTTGTCGTAAATTAAATGAACCTTATGAATTAAACCGTTTATCAACAAACATCTGCGCACCCCAGTCCGTGTATAAATTAAACTTGGTTAAACGACTGTTTTCTCTTTACAAAAACTTAGCAAGGCTGCCTTCCACGATTGAATGAGAATACTTTTGTATAATCGCGATTTTAATGTCCCTAACTTGAATTGTTTACGCGAAGTACCTATGGGGCAGTACTAGTAACAAAACATATTGAATATTTGTGTACCGTATATTACTGTATGATCAAATCATATTTCTGGCTGTTGTTTATGTTTATAAAAATTGTACAATACAATAATTTTGAAATACAAAAGTTATAAAATATTATTTTTCACCCAAACGTTGAGTATATCCTGTATTTTCTTCTATCCCATGTAGGTACAATTACGTTTTAACCATAAAAAATACACATAGCTAATTTTGCTAAGTACCGGATATTCACGTGCAGGTACCTGACATGTAAATCATACTCGCTGGTGTTGGCACGGTTTTCTCATTTTATATTCAACCTGTATTCCAACTAGGTACTGTGTGTTTTAGGCACGTTATCTCGTCAGACATTAAATCATGTGTGATTACCACACCTTTATTACTTCACATTAGATATAAGGACTTTATTTTAGCGGTTTAGAAAGATACTTAAGTTTATACTTAGAAATTAAATTATAGAATTAGTAGCCAGGATTCATATAAGTAGTGTAAAAATTTTCATAAATCCTACTGCCAAATTCAAAAATATATACGGTCTAATACGTATCTTCTACATCACAATTATCTTATCGGGAATCATATCAGTGAGCCTTTACAAGCTGCACCAGTAAAAAGTAGGTACTCACTCACACGGCATTGTTTTCATGCGATGCGTGACATCATTAACATCCACTCATCCTAGGATATGCCAGTACCTTTATATTGTTCTTGTTATCAAAAGTCAACCTTGAACTACATTAGTGTTTTACTGGTCTCTCAAGATTAGTATTATGTTGTCTCAGGCTCATGTCACATTTATAACTCTGTAAAATGATGTGTACAAATCATAGATTTAGAATTTTTTGACAACGTACATCCTAAATGGTACAAATAATAAACTTTTTTGTACTACACAATTTAGATAAATTTTTGCGTTTAAATTTTACTCTGATTTTGTACTCTTCTTCAAACACGTCCGGCCTTCGAATCAGTATTCATAAATTTTGAAAATATGTGATTGAGTAGGCGACGAGCACTTGCTGAGCGACGAGCTCACTTGTCACTACTTACAATTACAATTTTCCGTCTATCCCCCCAGATCAGTTTTTTTTTTGGCTTTATGTGGTTAAAGGGGCGTGCTGCCTCTTTGACTATGCCTACCCCTTCGGGGATTATGGTCGTGATGTTATGTATTTTGTAAATATATAAAACAAGAATTTCTGGATCCGAGGAAAACATCGATTAAAGTACAGAATTACATTAGTAATTGCTTTTGTTATGACGATACAATGTGTGACTACACATTTGCTCATCATCCGAGTCATTACTTGAAAAATAGTAATAAAAACTTTTGAAGCTATAACATCTAATCCATATTTTCCTAATTAGTAATGGCAATTAAAAAAGTATTGAGTAATCAGGGCGCATAGCTATCAATTTGATGAGGAACATCATTTCGAAACTTCAATAAGACCATATTAACTATTTGGATTTGTGGATAAAGAAGTTGGGCACGTTGGAATCAACTCGTATAAGTACTCAAATAATAATAGTACATGGTAGTCACTAACATGTGTGAGCAAAGGCGCGTTAACTGGGCCAGATCCACTGCCAGTCAATCAAGAAGTAGAAAAATAAACAAATACCCGTTTCCACGCCTTCCTGGTATATTTTTGTATATCGAAAACATATTATGGAATCGTTAGTACGCTTTACAGTCAATTTAAACACCACTTGCGATACAATTGATACAATATAATGTGTATTGTATTGTCGGGCCACTCAGTCTTTTGTTTTAGAGACCCTATCCATGAAACAAAAAGAGACTTACTCGTATGATGCCCAATTAACACCGCTATTTCTACTAAAGTCAAGGTTTTTAAAACATATACACGCATTTAAATATAACTGTACATTTAACTTCTAGTTGTTAATTTAGTTAAAAAAATATATTATTATATAACTTTCCGTATAAAAAATAATACAACCTTAATTAGCTTAGTTCGATGTATATGGCTAAGTCTGCTTGGTGTTAATTGCATACAAAAAGGAGTAAAATAAAGAAAGCATCGGCATAAATTAAGGAGATTGTTTGCAAAGTTGTGTTTACCGCGGCCGAGGGAGTAATTGCACGCTGTGAGCTGCCGATGTCCTTCTGAATATGAGACATCCCATCCTATTCACTGGCCGCCTATTCATTCCGCTAATGGGATGGGAAATGAGAACACCTAGAAACTTTGTTTATTTCTTAATTTTTTAAATATTTTTATCTTTTGAGCGTAACATAAGTTAAGGAGTTTGACATGTCAAACTCCTTGTATTAAATAATAAAATATAATGGTAAAATTTTAAAATACTGATGTGAATGTTATTTTTCTTACATATTACTACATATTTACCAATTTATGCGGCTAAAATATTTATCAACAAAATTTATGAAACTCGCCAAATTAAAAATAAATTATCTTTATATAGATCAAAATTTTGAAAATAAACAATGTTTCTAGGTGTTCTATTTTTTTCGTTAAAAAACCGTATTAAAATATTGTAAATGGTACGCAAGTAAAGAGGCAATTAATTTCAGCAGAAAATGCGCTAATGGGCCAACAACAGCACCGCGTCCCGTACCCATAGATACATAATGGCACTAATGTTTGCTATAAAGTTATACTTATGTTTATAACACTTTTATCCTTCGGCGAGTAGGTACATTTGGTAATGCGCGCGCCTTTGTTTGGATTTATAGCTGCCAAACCTTAATACTCTCGACGGACTCCATCTAAGGGAAAGGGGTGAAATCCGGCAAGTCTTCTTAGTTGATCCCCTCCTATACGTCACAATTAGTTAAGTACTCTCAAAAGAAAGAATCTTTCCGGGAAAAGTAAAGCTAATTTATAAAGCTTTGCTTCCCAGGAATCCCTTTTCTTCCACCGAAAAATTTTATCCCACTGATAATATTATAAATGTGGAAGATTGCCACAATAGTTCAGTGTTTATGCTTATTCATGCATGCTTCTTCTGAAAGGTTTTGGATACAGTTTGATACGATGCGATATTGACATTCAAGACTAAAATTACTTTACTATCTCTTGGATAAAATTATCCAAGAGATAAACCCGTGCTTAGCTCTAGATCCTATAACATTATGAAACCGCCAGGCATATTTTGATTCATTCCATTCAAATTATAAGTTTGTCGTTATTATTGCTTCTTAAAATACAAAATATATATGTATAATTAAATTATTATTTACCACGGACCAGTAAAAAAAGAAGAACTCCACGCCACTACCTAGACATTGAAGCTCTGCTAGTGCTCCAACTTGACACGCAACTTATGCCACACATTGACATTATCCGTATGAATCTCACTCACACATGCTCATACGTGACTTCACGTTGTAGTATGACAGCTCGGAGTCCTTTTTTTTCTAGTCCGTGTTATTTACGTATATATTTACATAGTTATAACCTATTATTATCAATAATATTTAAATTTAAACTTAAATATTACACCAATATTTTAAATCCTGTCCGTAAGTGATCTCTGGGAACCGACACTTATTTCCTTTTTCACGTGCTTTATTACATAAGATTATATTCTTGTTCGCAAGCAAAACGAAATACGACTTTAAAAAACTATAAGCAGATCCGTTCTATCGATATTGGTTGTCGTGATAATAATACTGACTCAACCGACTTTACAATTTTAAATTAAGCTTAAGCAGTAAATGCTCATTTTAGAATTTACAATTTAAATTGTAATTGTCTAAAACTATACAATGAAACGACTACACTTCGTTGAGCGGCGAATGATCGCCACGGGACTGCAGCGTTTAGCAAAACACAGTACACACCGTTAGAACTTTAAACAATAACAGTCCCGCTTATTTACACTGTATTTCAAGAACAATAAGAAAGGACATGTCCAAAAATGTATGGACCAAAAACCCAGAATCGACAGGAATGAAATGTATACCAGTGGATTGACATTGAAATATAATATAATGTTACCAAGGGGGCAACCCTGAAATCGTTATAGTATAGGAGCTAGGAGCAAAATAAAATAAGAAAAAAAAATCGTTTAAAACAATAATAAAATAAGTTTACGTCATGTTGTGGCTTAATATGACGTTGTTTTAATGTTGTATCACTTGTGATAATTATCATCAACACATTTCACAAGCAACAGCAACGTAATAACAACATCATATTAAATCACAACATAACAAACACTCTGTTTTTTGTATATATTTTTTTCTTTTGGACCATAGATACTACAATCGTTACAGTACTGTGTGTATTATTGGTAATTCTGTGGCTAAAGATTGCAAATATAAAAATAATTGGTATAGTATAGGAGCTAAGTCCCGGTGTGACTCCAGAAACTCGAGGGACAAAACATGATGCCGCCTTTGTAGAACAGAACGGGGAAAAGTCACACAACGGTTACGTTCATCCATTTTAAACAATATCCAGTCGCAAAGAAAATCGAAGTCCGGTTTAACGCGCCACAGTTTCGAATCAACAAGAAAAATTAGTGTCCAGTATACAAAAGCAGAGGTCAAGTTAAAATCCACGAAGTAAAACAAAGCACACAGATCACAACGAAAACAAACGAAGGACTGCGACGGGATATGGTCGTCACCCCGTCCGCCGTACCGCGCCCGCGCATAATAGCCAGTAGCAACTGTGTAGGGTTGTAATAAGATGATTTTTGCCCACCGTAAAAAAAAAAAAAGTAGCAACTGTGTATTTTTTTTATTTGCAATCCTTAGCTACAGAATTACCAATAATACACACAGTACTATAACGATTGTAGTATCTATGGGCCAAATAAAAATAAAAAAACATTAAAAAAAAGAATTTTTTACTTATTTTATTTTGCTCTTAGCTCCTATACTACAACGATTTCAGGGTTGCCGCTTTGACAACATTATATTATATTTAAATGCCAATCCATTGGTACACAGTTCATTTCTGTCGATTCTGGGTCATTTTTTGGACATCATCTTTCACTTTCACAAGGCTAGTAGCTATCCCTGCGAGAGTAGTCGTGTGAACTGAGCGATTTATCTGGATAAAGTTTTGCGAAAAGGGTTATTAATACCGTCTTCAGTTTTACGTCCGCCCTGAAATTCTCATGACTATTAGTTTGTAATACGCCTTGTATTTTTTGAAACTAAGAATTTGGTTAGTGTACTGGTGCTTTATTTAATGTGTTCTCGTACCAATACTGTACATACAAATATGTAATTAACTTCATAAATATCTTGAATTTTTTCTTGGTTTGTCTCGCCAATTATAGGGCGTGTGTGTATATATATAACACACACCCTATAATGAACTAAACCATGTTTTTTCTTCAAACAATAATATGCATTATTCATTTGAATATCGGTCGATACCTACTAGAGATTTTTGTATTGTACATTCACTGCAATACAATTATTTCTCCTTAAGCGCTGTGTAAAATGTTAACAAAACGTTTGCGCAACTGATTAATGATTTGTATCGCAACGAGTTCCGAACGACCGCAACCGCCATTCCGATACGAAGATAAATTCGGTCAATGAGCAACACGCCTTCTTAATGTTGCTGACTGTGCTGCGAACGAATGACGTGTCTCCTAATTGATCGCGTTTTTATGTTGCAGCCTGTGACCCAAACCATACATACATTCCAATGCAATCGTCAATTTATTATTCCGCCGATCTCGTACCTCTGCATCCGGTCTTGTTAAATAAAAAAATATATGACTCAGACTTTAAACTCTTTATTATTATATTTATTCAATCTGCACAATTGTGCAGCCATATAGATTTTGTATTAGTTTATAACATAGCGTTATTTATCTAAGCTTTTCCTAAACCCAAACCGAAAATCTAATTTATATTTGTTTTATTCAGGGAAATATTTTCAAATAAGTTTCTTCTACCGTGCAAATGTATTCATCATATCCAAAATCGTCTTATTTCTAATTCTTCATATGGAATATATTTAATTGCGTTAATAGAAATAGGAACTTACCTTATTATTATTTTAACTTATTACATATTATGCAATGTGTAAGTATATATGTATATATAAAACGCCACTATTTACACGAGAAATAATAATTTAACTCCGTTTTACGCGTGTATTATGGATAACTGATATTTTTTTGAATTTACTAAATAAATCCTGGATTCTGGGGTGTTCATTGCTCACAAGTGCAAACCGTGTACTGCACAACAGTCCATGTGTGTTTCAAATAATAAATTATATTATTCGTCATTAAGGGGCAAAGGGAAAGTTATATAACGATATAAATTTATATGTATTTTATCCTTACATTATTATAAGTAGATAATACATCTTTCAATTGCGATATTAATGAGGCCGTTAACCACTAAACCCTCCGTGGTGTCTCGTAATTTAATCTTCAATTTATATTAATTATGTATGCATATTTGGTATGCGCTACAATTTTTTTTCTTTACAGCACAAATGCAACCTCCTCGATTTAGCATGCAGCCATCTTCCTCGAATAGTATAGTAAGAATAGGAACGACGAAAATATTGCAATGCTCGGCTTTAGGTAAGATCAATTACAAACATTAATTACGTATAAACCCAAATATGACAGAACTCGATGGACTAGACCCATATTTTCTATTCTCAGGTATACCCCAGCCTATGTATAGATGGTTAAAAAATAACGTCCCGCTTGGAGATTATTCTTCAGAACTATTTTATAAAATCCACAATACCCAGCAACAAGACGCCGGAGCTTACCAATGTATAGCTAAAAATGACGTCGGGGCAATTTTCAGCGAAAAGAATAACATTGTTGTCGCCCGTAAGTAACGTGCTTCTTAAACAACTTGTTTTCATTATGCCAAGCTACTTTAGTATAATGTGCCTTGGAAACCTTAGATGACGCTATACACTTTTGGACGTGGTGTATTTTCATTGTAAATTTAAGAATCGTTTATAAATTTAAGCAACGTAATAATAATAATTACTAATTACGTGACATATTTTGTATTGCACGAGAGACTCATTAGAATCTTCATATCCTAAATCCTACTCAATATCAATATAATTAAGACAATTATATGTTGTAGATATGGGGACATTTGATAAAGTTACTGAAGAAACAGTCACAGCAGAATCTGGTCGGGCAGCAGTTCTAGCTTTTCCACATATTGAGTCGGAACCTGCCCCATCTGTAATTTGGCAAGATGAAAGTGGGGCATTGCGTTATGACCAAAAATATGCCGTTACAGATGAACATCAGCTTGTCATTTTATCTGCGTCACATGATGACGAAAGATCTTACAGGTTTGTAGCTTTCCGTGATTTATAATGTTTCTGACAAGATTTTTAAAAATATAATGTACCAACATCTTAAATTTATTTTAGAGTACGAGCTATAAATACTCAATTAGGAAAGGAAGAGAACAGTCCTTACATAAACTTGCATGTTTTTGGGGACGACAGTAAAGAAGTACCGCCTGAAATTATAATAAAACCAAAAGACAAAAAAATTATAAAAGGACAAGACTGCACTAATTTATATTGCGTAGCAAACGCTAGACCCCTTCATGAATTGGAAACATTGTGGTTCAAAGACGGAATAATGATTGACTTGGCTGGAATCACATTTGACTTGAATGAACAGTGGAACAGAACTCTCAGTCTTATATCCGCTAACGTAACGCACACAGGACAGTACACGTGTCAAGCCCGATTACGAACTGGCGGTTTTGCTACCGTTACAGCTTCAGCCATGGTTACTGTGTATGAAAAACCTGTTTTCTTAACCAGTTTAAAACCAGAAACTTTTGGTGAATTTGGTAACACCATTGTTTTATATTGTAATGTACAAGGTACGCCTATACCTGGTATCACCTGGTATAAGGATGCACGAAAAATTGCTAGTGTTGGTGCCGAAGCAGCGAATCATGATAATGGGGATGTGTATGATGGCGAGGGCAGATATAGAGTAGAAGTAGATCGTTCTCTTGTTATAAGTAATTTAAGAATGGAGGACATGGGCATATATCAATGTATTGCCAGTAACGAAGCCGGAGAGTCTTCTATCTACACCTGGTTAAAAATTAAAAGTGAGTAGCTAACATCCGATTATTTATTTATGTCCGCTTGCTCCGACGGAGAGAGTAACTGAAGAGTGATCTTTCAGAGCCGTTCAACCAGTAATTTGTCTGAACTTATGGATCTAATTCTTCGCACATGTATAAATTAGTTATATACCTACTTACAGGAGTTACACATCTTTATTTATTTTTAAGATATACTAGTACTATTAGTAGCAACCTTTCAAATACAATAACGTTTGCTATACTTAATGTCGCACAGAAAAGGACAATATACGCGTACCACGCAGTCACATGAAGTTGATTAGGATGAGGACGGCAGACAAAAAGGCAAAAACGTTCAAATTCGATACTGGCAGTAAGAAAGTTATTGTCATTTTGCACAGTTATTAGAAGTTATGTTTTATAGCACTGAGTGATTTAAAATAATTGCTTTCCTTTTATTTTACTCGGTTAAGGTGCTTTCTTTAAAATATTAAACACAAGACCGTGTTTTGATTTGTATAATTTTTTTAATCAACTTTAATTTGACACTTTTGATAATGTTGGAGTAAGTATTAAATTCAAGAGTTGTTACTGTTTAAATGTTAATGTTGTAGTTAGTATTTTTCAAATTATGGCATGTTTGGATAGTGATTTTGGAATTTTAATCTAGCTGTATTTTATTCAATCATAATTTACAGGTAGTAGTTTTTTAAGGTAATATATTAATTACTATGCATATTTATTTAAAAGTAATTCTAACCTTGACCTAAAACGTGCGCTCATCTCGTGAAAAATTCACCAGTTCGCTGCCAAATTATAGTGAGTTTATAAGACACCTGCGGAGTTTACTAAGTGTTAAAGCGACGTCAATTGCTCTTAGAAGCTTAAAAGCTGTAACATTGTATTTGTTGTTCAACGTACTTTATAAGGACATTAAGCAAACAGTATATATACGTACATACAGACCATTATAGTTTTATATGCGCAAGTTTTTCATACACATAATTTTACTTTGTCATATAATAAAATAATTGTAATAGTACCATGACTTGTATTTTCAGACAATTTGAATTAGATTTAATTCAAATGGGTAAGACGAAATCACTCCCCAATATTATTAAGTATATAAGTATTATAATAATAATCACACACAATATACGCAGTATTCAATAATGTGCATGCACTTTAGACGTAAACATTTGAACCACTGTTTTTGTCGTGAATCAATTTTGGTGTGATACTAATATTACTTTATAAAGTACGTGTAAAGGCTAGAGTAGTCGATTAACTGAGTGCGTGTGGCTTGTAGCATCCCCGCCAGTAATGCAGACCGCGCCAAGCAACCTCACCGTGCTGGACGGCAAGGACGCGTCCATCGCGTGCCGGGCGATCGGAGCGCCCACCCCCAACGTTACCTGGTACTTCAACGGTTAGTAATTGTGGTCATTTACGTTCACTGCAATAACCCCTATACGACATTCTTCGATGTATTCCCATACTAGCTCCTAAATTAATAAGTACATAAGGAACTCGACGAGTGGATTACGAAAAAAAAAATTCAGTCGAATTGAGAACCTCCTCCTTTTTTTTGAAGTCGGTTAATAAGTAGGTCTAATATGCCCTATTACATACTTGTACAAAGTTGCTGTAAGTACACCGTACATACATACACTAGCCGTGCGTGTGTACGTCCTATTACCATTAAGGCTTCGTAGGTACTTAATAGAACGCATGTATACATTATTGGGAAATTGTTTTTGTATAAATGTGAAATGTGCACTCTGACACTTTAATATTATGTATTTGATTGTTATTTCCTTGGACATCGTAAAGTGTTTGTGGTTCGAGTTTAAACCACAAACCATTCTTATGACTATGTCAGTCCCATTACAAAACCATTATTTTTTTTAGATTTACAGGACTACTATAGTTTCTTGGTTTAAAACCAAGTAATTAATGTTTTAAATGTAGCTCAAAAGGTTTTGGATTTTTTTAAAATAGCATAGCATTTAATGCGATCTCAAGATATGCTAGATTTTCTTAAACCGTAGTATTTGTAACATACATGTATCATATATAAAAGGAACTATTTAGCCTCGTCAAAGCTCCCATGCTAAATTGATCGTACCGACGCGACGCTACTAAATTGCTCTCATTTGATGCTAATTGGATATTAGTTTCATCGTTAATTAGACCAATTTCCTTACCGTAATTAATAATAGTGCGTGATTATTACCATAATGCCAAACGATTTATTAAAAATGTTACAGATTCACTCATTATCAATCTGTCGGGGAGATTGCAAACTCTGGATGAAGGGGATTTATTAATAACGAGCACAACAACGGCTGATACTGGAAAATACACCTGCGTTCGTGCAAATGATGCGGGCAACGTGTCCGGAGAGGCGTTCCTTACTGTTCTTGGTATTCACGACTTTTAGCATAATATATAAATATCTGAATATTTATGAATTATTTAATGATGTGATTATGTTATAATTTGTTTGCAGTACGAACTCAAATCATTGCCCCACCAGTGGATACTCGCGTTTTACTAGGTCATACCGCAACATTACAATGTAAGGTTTCAAATGATCCCAATGTGAAGTATAATATCGACTGGTTTCACAACAAACAGTAAGTTTACTTGGAAATTGTTTCTATTCATTGTATAATATAAAAGCCGGTGCTGATATTTCCATTGCTATTTAAGCCAATTATGGGATTATTATACGGAGTTGGTCGTTTCAGACGCGCTGTATGGGAGTAAGTCATATAAAAATTCAAATGAAACAAAAATATGTATTTTTCAGGGCAATGACGGCTGGTTCCCGAGTTTGGGTGACTGCGGAGGGTGCGTTAACTGTTCAAGCTGTGCGAGCCAGTGACGCGGGCGAGTACACTTGCGTGGTGACGTCACCCGGCGGAAACCATACACGTCACGCGACGCTTTCCGTCATCGAGTTGCCGTTCGCCCCGACTAACGTGAGGGCCATGAGGCTCGAAGGTGCTACCCAGAGGGCCGTCAACGTATCGTGGACGTCTGGATTTGATGGCAACTCGCCAATTCAAAAATTCATTGTCCAAAGACGAGTTGTTCCAGAATTCGGTTAGTTGACTCTTATCGGTTTTATCTAACCTGAATTGATAAGGCATCGGAATTTAATTTATAGCATTACATTTCAAGTCGAAACATTAATGGCATCAAATATTGCTCTTACTTGAATTATGTAACTCTTCGTAAGAAGTTTGCGAGTTGTACAAAATTCTTTGCGCAATTCTTTATGCAATGTTCCCTCCGCTATTTTGACTCTGCTCCCCACCACCCCAACATTTTAGTGGTTAACGTCGCTAATTATCCCCCTCCCGTAGTCTTACATAGAAAACGTCGTCCTAGGAACGTTCTCTTAGACCCCGACTTCGAAATCACGCAAGCCATGACGTCAGCTCAACAGCTCGGTCGCGCCCGGTCGCTTCTCTCCCCAAACCTATGTGCTTCTGCCCTCTCCCAGCAACGCCCTGAGTCGAGGTTCGAGCCCCGCCAGGGGGCGCCCTCAGGCTGTTGCCTTAGGGGTGAGAGCTCCCCGCTTCCCCGCCAGCCCGGTAGGTAGTAAAGGCCGTCTTCGGCGTACTACCGAATGTAATCCCGAAAAAAAAAATCTTTAATTTGAAATGGCATTTGAAAAAGTCTAAATCCTTGTTGCTTTTACTTAATTAACAGCGCCACTGCTTTATAAAATACTTTAATTGCAGGTCCTACTCCAGATCCATTATTAAACTGGGTAACTGAACCTATGAATGTTTCTGCGAATCAACGTTGGGTTCTATTAACGAGTCTGAAGGCAGCCACCTCCTATCAGTTCCGCGTGTCTGCCGTCAATACAGTTGGAGAGGGTCCGCCTTCTGACCCTACCGATGTACTCACTCTGCCCCAAGAAGGTAACACTTAATAACTAATCTGATATACCATGTAAAAATCTGCAAATCTCTGTTGAAAAGATTCTCATATTTACAATTACAAGCAATTCAGCACTAAGATGTAACACTATCTTTCTAAGATATTTGATTGATGTTGTCCATATTTATCCTGTATCAAATGACAAGTGTATTTAAATTTCAATATTGTAACTTCAACTAATCATTCTCATTACATGCACTTTTATTGCATTTTCATACTTGCACACTATCATAAATATCTATTGTATATCGAACAAAACGGTTGTTGTGCAAGGTAAAGCCTCAGTTATCATCATAAAATAAAATGTATTCTCTTTGTGACCAAGCAGCCAGTGACCTTATTTGCTGCCAAGGTATGCGATAATATTATAAAGTAGATGTGTACCTTCGTATTTCGTTTTGATCATGTGTATGTGATACTTTTATTTTTATTAATGATATATCATTTCATTTATTTCATATCCAATGTTTTTTGCATGACCTTTTAATGTCTGTTTACTTTAAGGATTAGTTTTAAGTAACAGCTTGTGCTATGCATTACATAAAAAGTAAGAGTATCAGTAAATTCAATTTAATCTGTCCATTTTAGCTCCGTCCGGACCTCCTGTAGGATTCATGGGATCGGCACGCTCGTCGTCTGAAATAATCACTCAATGGCAACCTCCCCTAGAGGAACATCGGAACGGTCATATACTAGGTTTTGTCATCCGATACCGGTTACGTGGTTACGATAACAGTCCCTGGACTAATCAAAATATAACCAACGAGGCCCAGAGAAATTACCTTATTCAAGATTTGATAACATGGAAAGATTACAACGTACAAATTGCTGCGTACAACGATAAAGGTGTGGGGGTCTTTTCTGATAGTTACACTATCAAAACAAAAGAAGGTGTACCAGAGGCAGCTCCAGATAGCGTACGATGTGAGCCATTGAACTCTACTAGTATTACCGTTTGGTGGACGCCACCTAACCCTCAAAAAATTAATGGCATTAATCAGGTAAAACAGTGTTACCAAATATCCATATTTTATTGTGCGATATAGACATAGAACTCTGTTAATTATTTTTATCATTCCAGGGTTATAAAATGCAGGCATGGATATGGGATGAGACCGAAGGCGCCAATGTTGAACAGAAGCTTGTCAGTGTGCCACCCAATTTACTAGATCCTTTGACTGAACAGACCGCAATTATAAGTGGTCTTGATAAATTCACTGAGTACAATGTGTCAGTTCTATGCTTTACTGAACCGGGCGATGGACCACGAAGTGACTTTGTTTTAGTCAGAACAAATGAAGACTGTAAGTTTAGTATTAATAAATACATAGCATCTAACAAATTAGCTAAACCTTACTGAATAGGGATGTTGTTAATGAAATCAGTCAGAATACTTAACTACTCTAATAAATATACCGTCAAAATATACCCATAATCTTTTTCGACATATAATCTTCTTTATGAGTGAACTGGTCACTTGTACTAAGCTTGTAAATATTCCTATTCTGGTAGCTACAACTGTTGTTTTAATTTATCGTTTATTATTATTCGTTTAAAATTGAGTAATTTTGTAATTTTCTCTCCAGTACCGGACGAGATAGTTAACTTACAATTTGACGACATATCTGACCGAGCGGTAAGAGTGTCATGGTCGCCACCGAAAAAATCCAATGGCGTGCTCATCGGTTACAAACTCAGCTACGAAATAAAAGACGACGAAAATTCTGTCAAAGAAGAAATCTTGCCACCAAATATTACAAGTATCAAGGTTGAACATTTACAGGTACGTCTAATTAGGTTGTTCAACTTGCGCCCCCTGGGGGGGGGGGTCAGTCAGTACGGTCAAACCCTTTTAGACCATACAGTAAAAAAAGGTTGTTTATCTTGTATCTCTAGAACTAATCCTTTCCAGTGCTAAGCTGATACGTTCGATGGAAAGTTGTTTGCAAGTTTTTGTTATCAACATGTATGTTGTCGTCTCGGGCGGCATCAATGTCTACCGGATTCCCGTGCAAAC
The DNA here is from genome assembly GCA_951394215.1 of Glyphodes perspectalis. Taxonomy (NCBI): domain Eukaryota; kingdom Metazoa; phylum Arthropoda; class Insecta; order Lepidoptera; family Crambidae; genus Glyphodes; species Glyphodes perspectalis. Next base: position 9,032,582 of record OX596203.1, read on the forward strand.
AATGTCCATTGTTCGAAGAGTACTATTAACGGTAACTAACATGTGAAAAGTAGAAAAAATATGTGGCGATGATGACGTTGTATCGTTGCTAAATTGTTTGTGTTGATGCCATTTAAACAAGGATTATAATACTCGAAAGACATAATTTTATTGTAATTATAGTTTTTAATTAATGCTAATACGATCTTCGTAATCTATAATAAACCGGAAGACGTAGTTTCATATCTACATATGTAGTCGCAGCTAGCTACTATTAGAATAGGTAAATACATTTCAGACAAGATCACATTAATAAATCTTTTCTTTTTTTATTTATTTATTATTATTATTCCGAAGTAAGTAACTTAAGCTAAGTGTTATGGACCAATCAGGATCAATAAAGATACCACAAACATCCATACCTACATGTTTCATTATCAAGCATGTATTTGAATCCGCGGTTCTTGCGTTCGACGCGAAGTCGAAACAATTGCAGCAATGGGACTTTCATCTGAATCACAAGGCATGTAATACCTGCAATTGCATTCGTCCAGGCGAGCACGCACTACAAGTTCTGGCTGCGCGCCATGACGGGCGTGGGCGCGGGGCCGGCGCGCGCCGCCACCATCCAGTCGGGCGTGGAGCCCGTGCTGCCCGACGCGCCGCGCAACCTGGCGCTCTCCAACATCGACGCCTTCTCCGTACTGCTGCAGTTCACACCCGGCTTCGACGGGAACTCCTCCATTTCGCAGTGGACTGTCCAGGTAAACTCTTCGTGACTTCTAAGGATAGGGATGTAAAACAAATCAGGCATGACTTCGCCATTATTTGTCGATCCTTATCGATATAGTTGGATGCTAAATTTTAGCTCAGAAATACGAATTCATTGCAGTATCTAAACTCTTTTGTATCCATCACATTTGCTGTAAGCGGTTTTTATTACGCGGGGAAATGCGTTATGCACCCTCACCCTACTCGGGGGGGCAGGGTGGTGTGTGAGACTCCCGGGGACCTCTGAGAAGAAGGTCCCGGCTCCGGCCAAAGTGTTAGTGGCCGGGGTATACCCACTAAAGCCCCGCGGTACCCCTAATCGCCCGAGTGGAGGTGTCATGGGTGCTAGCAAAGCCTGGACATCCGGTTTTTATTGCGAGTATTCAAACACCTAATAATGCCTTACATGTACATTATCTAAAATCTGTAAACGAGTATGTAATGTTTATAGGCACAAACAGCACGTAATTCGTCCTGGGTAACCATATACGAAGTCAACGCCCCCGATGCACAGTCCATCCTCGTCACCGGCCTGATTCCCTTTACTACGTACCGGCTTCGTCTCATAGCCACCAACGTAGTCGGCTCGTCGAAACCGTCTGAGCCTTGCAAAGAATTTCAGACCATTCAAGCGCCCCCGCAGCATCCTCCTAGAAATGTCACAGTACGCGCTGTTAGTGCCACAAACTTACGAGTGCGATGGATTGTAAGTATAAAATATTCAGAATTTACTTTTGATTACATGACTTCAGTTATGTATCAATTAATCGCAAATGTTTATATTTTCAGCCTTTACAACAAAGCGAGTGGTACGGAAATCCCAAAGGCTACAACATCACCTACAAACGTAGCGGTACCAACGACACGTTGTTCAGTGTCATCGACGATCATACTGCGAACTCTCATGTACTCTCTAATTTAGAGGAATGGTCCGTCTACGAGATTCGGATGACGGCCGTCAACGAGGTCGGTACCTCGACCGCAAGCCCCACTGCGACGGAAAGGACTCGCGAAGCTGTACCCTCGCTAGGGCCCAGTAACGTATCAGCAAACGCCACATCTTCTACAACTGTAGTGGTACTATGGGGCGATATCCCAGTTCAAGATCAAAATGGATTAATAGAAGGATATAAAGTTTGCTACGCCGCAGTCGTTCCCCCGCCAAGACCTGATCATAAGAAAATCGAGTGTCAAGCGATTCCATCAAATCAGACGCATACTATTACATTAACGGAACTTAGAAAATATGTAGTCTATCAAATTCAGGTGCTGGGATACACCAGATTAGGTGATGGTGCCTTAAGTGATCCACCCATAACCGTACGGACATATGAAGATAGTAAGTCGTCCTCAAATAATGAAATAAAATATGATATTCCTTGTTAAAATCAACATCAAAAAATTCTTCATTTTCAGCTCCCGGTCCACCATCAAACGTATCATTTCCGGATGTGACGTTCACCACCGCTAGAATAATATGGGATGTGCCAGAAGATCCGAACGGCGAGATATTAGCGTACAAAGTCACATATCATCTCAACAACACATCTCAGCATATGTTTTCAAGAGAATTTTTACCATCAGATAGAACGTTTCGGTACGTAAACACATCTGTACTATATCATTTGCTAGATCTGGATTTTTCAAATCTATGTACGTAGCTCGCCTGTGAGGGAAAACATCGTGAAGAAACCTGCCTGGGGTTTGTCTGGTTCCCCTACCTAAGGGTATCGAAGACAAACGCTTCAATGTAAATCCTGGATCAAAGCGGACCCCCGTCTAAGCACGGGACATAATTGTAGAAGGATGTTAAACTAATTTCCTTTTTTGTGTATATTCAGGGCGACGGAGCTGTCGTCGGAGCAGCACTACCTGTTCACGGTGACGGCGCAGACGCGGCTGGGCTGGGGCGGCACGGCGCGCGCGCTGGTGCTGACGACCGTGAACCGCGCCGCGCCCCGCGCCGCCCGCGCGCCCCAACGTCGCGCGCTCGCTGCTGCAGCCGCACCACATCACCTTCTCCTGGACCCCCGGCGATGACGGCTACGCGCCGCTCAGGTGACACATTGACCTATTATTCCATTTAGAACTTCCTTGTTCTTCGTTCGTAAGAAAATAAAGACGAATGTATGCTCTTATAAGCCGAGTAAACGTTTGTATACATACACACACACACACACATAGATGCCGCAATCACCGTATGGAGAAACCATTGAGCGCAAGAAGCTCTTTGAAAAATTATGAAAAAGTAGTGACAAACTTATTACCTACATAAACATTAACCCAATACACATTAGTGTATAGGGTCGTAAAAGATGACTATAGAATCGACATAGTGACTAGATAGGCAAGAAACACGGTTGGTATATTCTTAAAGTCCCAGTTAAACATGGGACACAGACCAACATGAAACTATTTACTGTCCTAAAAAGTTTTTTATAGTGTAATAAATATATTTCAGGTATTACACCGTGCAGCTAAAGGAAGACGGCGGTACTTGGCACACGATCCCGGAGCGCGTGGACCCGTTTGCAACGTCGTACACAGCGGAGGGCCTCAAGCCATACACCGCTTACCAATTCCGCATACGAGCTACGAACGATATTGGTCCAAGTCGCTACAGCAACGCCACTGAAACCGTGCGGACTTTGCCTGCTGGTAAGCATAATATTTAAATCAGGGTCCAGTGTCAGCCAGTACAATGACCAACGAATTGACAATAAAAACTCATAAAAAAATATATTTGGTGTCCTTAACAATATTGTTAATAAATAAGCTTTTAAAATTATTGTAGATAAAAAAATAAATAGAACAAGTCGGGCCACCGCCTAAAATAGTTTTAATCCCAAAAAACATTTATTTAATTGAATATTGAATGAATCTTTCATTGAATTTTGTTCCTTCAATATTGACGAGGCATATTATTTCTTCAGCTCCTAGTAAAGCCGTGGAGAGTTTACGCGTGGTGCCTATAACGCCGAGCAGCGTGCGCGTGCAGTGGGAAGCGCTGGGCGAGCAGTTCTGGAGCGGAGATACGCGCACTGGAGGCTACCGCGTCTTCTACCAGCCCCTCACGGACTTCCCGACCGCTCTGCAGCAGACAATGAAACAAGAGGTTCCGGGAATCAAGGTGAGTAAGATAGCTTCGATTTATTACTTAGCCTTTTACCGTAATTGAACTGACGTACCCGCAAATTTTT
>OX596203.1:9036731-9061139 GCA_951394215.1 Glyphodes perspectalis
CCGGGGCGTCTCGAAATTGATCGTTGTTTCGCTCAAATTGTTGTTTAGTTGTATTGCGAAAATAACAAGTAAATGGGCGCTGTTCGTTTCTAAAATACTAAATAAACTGTGGAATAACACTAGACAGTTTACTGAGATACTGGTAGCAGCAGCTATTATGACTTTAAAATTAATATACAACATTTATCAGGGCCTTACTCTATACTCTACGCGCCTAATCCATAAGGTCTATCCTAAACATCCGTATGTTTGAGTAAAACCAAAAAAAACTGCTTTGTCTGTGCGCGCGTCTTATATAAAGACGACCAATTTTAAGACGCTCTCATTGTAACATTTTGGTCGATTGTGTTTCATAACCTTTATTTCGCTAAATAATGTTGCAATGTAATTAAACTAGTGTGCACGAGCCTGTAAGAGCGCGTTCATATTAGGTGCAAGCACAGGTGCAAGCCAATAACGCTAGCGGCCTAAAGTGAACACGACATTCATATAACGCTAAATCCGATTTAAACTTCAAAAATTTCTAAAGTTTGTAAGGGATCTATCTATTCTACTTCATAAGAAAAGAGTAACTACAATTAGTTACTACTTATTATCGGCGTAAAGTGGTAAAATTATTATCTATGTTCTGAACATACAATACAAATTAGGTATATCCCTTACGATTAATTTAATTAAATGTCATAGTTAGCTTCATCAGTAGATGTCCAAACCCCTTTTATTCATATTGTTTACATGTGATAAAAATAATTTAAAGGTTTACACTGTATGAAACGAAATGTAAATATATAGTTTCGCATTACAATGTAATTCTGAAATACATATTTAATAATATTTTTAAATGAATCAGGTCAAGTGCAACAAATGATACCTTTCAGCATTGTCAATAACGCCACTAAGAAATTTTTGGAGCATATTTCTTTATGAATAAGAGGGTTACTTATTTACTATTTTAGTTTTTCGACGACTAAATAAATCAGAGTATCAAAATAAATTGTTTAAAAAAAATACAAACATAATAAGAAAATGTAAATAATATCGTAGACGTCATGTAATATTTCCTAGTGATAACTTATTTTCCATTTTTTTTTTTTCTAAAGATACGAACCATAGATCTATATTCGTAATTTTTTTATAATATTAATTGTATTCATTATACATTTTAGAATTCTGAGAGCGAAAACGAGAGCGTCAGGTCGGAGCCACACTCGTTCGTGAACCACTACGCGAACGTGAACGACACGCTGCGGCAGTCGTGGAAGCGGCAGCGGCCCGTGCGGAACTACTCGAGCTACACGGACTCGGAGCCGGAGGGCAGCGCCGTGATGAGCCTGAACGGCGGGCAGATCGTCATGAACAACATGGCGCGCTCGCGGGCGCCGCTGCCCGGCTTCTCGTCGTTCGTATGACACGAGCCGCCCGCCACGGCGCCCGCGCGCGCCGTGCACATGTAGCGAGCGCGCACTCACTGCCGATATATAATAATTATTTGTTAATGTTTGTACATAATTCATTTAATTAATTTCGCAAGGCAGCTGGTATTCGAAATCTCAGTAGCCATTGTGATCTCACCGATCGGAGAATTTTAATTTAAGTATAGTTATTTTGGCAATGACCAATTAATTAATGTTACAATAACAATCTTGTAGCTAGCTGTAGGAGATCTTGTTACGTTTACTTTGTGTCGATGTACATGATGAGCCATATGAGTAATTAGGTTCATACTTTAATTAGCTTAATGTATGATTTAATTCAATTCGGTGTAGGCGACATAAATATTTTTCGAAAAGGGCACCGTGGACGTACAATGTCATTCGAAAAAAATCATTTCGCATACGGAGCAAGGGAAATCAAATTGCACACCACATACTTAGGGACTGAGTCGTCGATCGCCACATATCGTCGGTATTTATTATGTATACTTATAACGATATACCTACTAAAGGACGACTGAATAATAGGTAACAAAATACACCAATAAACTGTTCAGTTACTCTGTATCATGGTTGATGTAGCTTTCGTTTTAATGCCGTATAGAAAATGATTAAGATTACCTAAAACCGCAGTAAGAGGGTTAAAGTTAGAAGAGTATTAAATAATTAAGAGGACATTTTGGACACTCGCAAATGTTTAAAAAACTTTAACTTTGAACTTGAGAAACCAGGATAGGTACTTAGCATAAAGATATGTATAATCAAAATCCTATTGACAGATACAAGCACAGTTACATTTTTTTTTTTTTTTTATTAACTAATCGTTTTATAACCCAGTGTCCTTCACCTTAATGTATCCAAGATCAATATACCTTGGTATCTTACAGTCTATATCTTTTTAGAGCATATTATTATTAGTAAGCAGCTAGTAAAACTTTTAAATCATTAATATTAACTTTAAATATTAGAATATACACATTATTGTAGGTAGTACAACTGCTAATTTCTTAATTGCAAAGAAATTTATAGGGCCGTTGATTAAGTTTGGTGCTGCCATATAAAATATTATTTGCCAATGGTATAATGATACACGTATCATTTAATGACATGTCATTAAAATCAATGAATCACATTGATTTAAAAATGATACTTAAAAAGTACAATTATGAATATTTTCTTATGATCTACCACCCATACAGGTATAAAGGTCCAAATATATGTATGTACGTACATCATCTAAAATTTAGAAGAAAGATGATTTTTACCAACTTTATAAATTAAAGTAATGTTTACATTTTTTATACACCCTCAGGACCTGTAGACATTCAACAATAATAAGCTCCCTATTTATGCTGTCCACAACAAGATATTACACTACTTCGCATTTTATTATAAAAACCAGGAATATGTCTGGACTACACTTATTGGGTTATTTTAATAAGTGTTAAATTGTCTACAAGCAAATTTGACGGAATATTAATTTAAATAACCTAACTAAGAACTATGCGATTAGACATAATGGATATAACATAAACATAATTATGAAACAAAATAATATAAATAAAATAGAATTTGTTTCACCAAGTACTTACTTACTCTATATCTCGCTGTTTAATAGATAAAAATGAAAACAGTATTCATATAAATATTTATTTAGTCATTTTAAACTAAGTAAGTACTGGTAAGTTTTATAAATAAGGTTAGTTTTTGCACATTGATATATTATTTTGGTACATCAATGGATAACAGCTTTTTTTAACATGTTTATAAAAAAAATTATGACATGTAATTGACTGATAGTTTTAGATTAAATCATATTTGTTATTGTACATACAATTTTTATACTAGGCAGCTGCATGCATTTACTATTTACTAGCAAGATGAAATTTGGCACAACTTTAAAAATCTGTGATCTATCGTAATTTTCGGTATCTTGTAGTTGACATAATATAGTTACATCTCAGATTAGAGAACAAAAGGCAGATGGACCGCTCGGAACAAAGATTTGAGGCAAGAATTAAGCTATGAGTGCGTGACACACTGTAGGAAAATTGTATCCTAGTGTGCGTGTAAGTTTGCCAGGGTAATGAAAAAAAGTCCCACTGTTTTTTGTGTTTAATGCTCGAGTAGTATAATATTGGTTAGTATTGTAACATATATTTAATTATTTATATTTTACATTAAAATGTACATCTAAAATTTAATTTTTGAAATATAAAACTTTGTAATTATAATCGACATACAAAACATGCAATCTTAGCAGCCTTTATTATGCACCAATTTCTTAAAATATTGCCTTTTGGCATCTATATATGAGACGCATACTAGCAGCACCTCGCGGTTTCACCCGTGTAGTTCCCGGTCGTGGGAATAAGGGCATAAAATATATACCTAGTAGTTTATTCGTTACATACATATAAATAATCTTTCATCTTTATAATAATAGTGTAGATTACAAGTATTTGCATATTACCTTACTTTTGGAAAAATATTTCAATGTAACCTAGCAACACTACCCAAATTTCATTGAAGTTTTGTGTTCTAAGTAATGAGAAACAAAAAAACATGGAAATATAATATCAAAATATTTAGATAATTATTATTTAACTATGAAACTGTACTCCTATATCTCGTTTAGTTTTTGGGAACAATTTTTACAATGTTTAATTAAACACACAAGACGGCATTTTTAAGAATTAATTTAAAACACAGATGTGACGTAGGTACTGTCAACGCAACGCTTTGTTTCGAACTGTCTTGAGTTTGTATTTGCTTTCCATTTTGTATTTGCTTTGCCGGCCGCACTCTTGTGTCTGTGACGGGTCTATCTGCCTTTGTTCTCTAATCTGAGAGTTACATAATCTGTTTGTATGCTATGAATGATGTAATGACTTAAACATCAAAGTTGGTGGTTCAAGTAATAATAATATGTATATGAACTCTAGAATGTTAGAATATGTAATATCAATTTAAGATACGGCTCGTTTGTGAGAGATTTCATTAAAACAAAATCGAAATTTAGCAACAGTTAAATCGTAGAAAAATATGTCTATAATTCTTTACACTTTAAATATCTGTCTAAAGGTATAGTGAAATTCAGATGCGGGCCAACCATATAAAGTTAATGAAATCAACTTATTAAATTTATGTGAACACTTTGAATGTTACATTCCAGATTGTTTTTAACATTTTATTTTTGAAACAATCTTATAGCTTTTTGAACCTTTATTTTTAACTGGTGCCATTATTACAAAAGACTTAACTGGATGAAACTATTTGAGTATAGAGTAGCCGAACCATATTATTTGCATATCTATTATCCGTATGCTGTGTAACTGTGAATTTCAAGGCAAATATTTCGGAACCTATGCTTTCATGTGCTATATTCTTATTGATGAATATAAATAGTTTTATCCATTTGGATATAACTGTGATATAATTAGATGTATAGAAGATTAATTATGCAAAAATGTATTTTCTGCATTCGTCTGATCATATAATGCATACATATATACCAACAAAAATTAAAAAAATAAATACAATTGCAGGTTGTGGTATAACAGCAATTGAATGTATAATAATTATGTATGAAACACAGCAAACACTGAGTAGAAATATAAGTTTGGCATTCTATACTTTAATATGCAAATTTTATTAAGTAAAATGACCTTCTGTAGACAATATATATAAAAGTATTATACATAAAAATGCGGTTTTATTTTATCAAAATCTAATGCAATATAGCATCCCTTTCCTGCTTGCAAGTGCATTTAATGCATTAGTTAAGTTGGATTGCAACTTGGTCCGATGTTGGTCTGGGACTTAAATAAAATGTGCCAACTGTGTTTCTTGCCTGGCATATATCGTAAAAGGCGAATAATGGTCTATGGAGTTTTGGGTATGTGATTCGTGTAGGTGACGAGCTAGCCACTTGTCACTTCTTTTTCACAATTTACCATCTAACCCAGCCCATTGTCCCATGTTGGTCTGGGACTTAAAAAGAATATGCCAACTGCGTTTCTTACCTAGCTTGTCGTAATAGGCGACTAATCGTATATGGGATTTTGGGGAGTGCGTTACCCTAGCTGGAAAGTAGCTCCTAGAGTGATATGAGTAGAACGTATAATTAGAGCGTAGTCTGGTGTAAATGTGCGCCGCATAAATAATTTGTGCGTCGTGTAGTTTTGGAAAAAATCGAAAAAACGTTTCCAGCTAGGGTAACGTTTTTCTAGCAGGAAAATTCTAAACTAATGATCGGAGAAAAGTATATGGGGCACGGATAGAAAGCTTATATTTGTGCATAAATGTGCGCCAAAAATATAATTTGTGCGTCTTCAGGTTTGCGAGATATTGCGTTTCCTGCTAGGGTAACGTTTTGCAGAATCGTATATCTCGAAAACTATTGTATGTGCGACTCTGAAATAAACACACACGAATAGCTCTTAATTTGTGCGAATTTGTGACATAATTAGATTTCAAACAAAAATCATAAAATCGAAGTTATCGCGCTTTCTTTTAAATAAGAAAAATAATCGCAGTGCCTAAATGAGAAACCATATAAGCTAAGTAAAAATTGGATTCGATCCTTCTTGACACATATAATAATCATAAAAAGTTTCAAAAGCGATGATGCATTCGTTAATGAATAATTTGAGTATAAATCAAAACGACGATATCAAAAGTTTGACGTCAACATACAAGAAATCGGTTCATCCCAAGATGACCGGGTGTAAACCAATAATTAGAGCGATTTGTCAAATATCACAGTGAAAATTTTCAGCTTACAATGTTATGTATATAAATAGATATTTAAAAAATTCAAAACATGTAAGCGGCGGCGGATTATCCGACCAAATTCGAATGACAACAAAAAAGCGACGGATTCATACATATCGAAGACCTTCTTAACTTTTCCTTCTTCCTAAATTTACACCAGACTACGCTCTAATTATACGTTCTACTCATATCACTCTAGGAGCTACTTTCCAGCTAGGGTAACGCACTCGATTTTGGGTATGTGATTGTGTAGGCGACGAGCTAGCCACTTGTCACTACTTTTTCACAATTTTCCATCTAAACCAGCCTAGATTTGTTTTTGGCTGAATGTGGTCAAAGGGGCCGGCTGCCCCTTTGACTCTGCCTATCCTTTCGGGATTATAGACATGATGTTATGTTGTTGTGTATGTTGAGCAACTTGCCATCTATTGTGGGTGACTGACACTTGTGTTAAAAAAATTAAACACCTTGTTTATTTATTTAAGAGTTTATAATAAAGATATTAATTTAATTAGAGACATTTCTTTTCATATTTTTCATACCACTGCTTCGGTACAGACTTTGGTCTACTTCTTAATTGTTTGATTGCATTATATGCAGCTACATCAACAATCGAAAAGCTATTATTATATATCCAGGTCTTTGATTGAGAGAACAGTTTTAAGATAATGGCTTCCTTATTCTTTTCTGGTGCTTTTTCCAGTAAATGGCAGATATCTAATAAACCATCTACAATGTGATTGTTGTAATCATATGGCACAATATTTGAATAAACAAATGATAGATATCTGAGTATATTAACATTGCCAACAATTGGAATAGCCAGTGAAGACAGTTTTAATTCAGGGTCAGCTGAAACTGAAAATAAAACATATAAATAGGTATATAACTCAACAGTAAAACTAGGAAAATGTATGTAGTTAAAAAAAATATATGTTACCAGATTTGAATATCAGTCTCAAATTTATCTTTGATGCATTATTTGTATTCTCTAAATTATTTACAAAAGCTTTAATTTTTGGAATTTTCTCATTTGGTACAGAAGAGTGTATGTGCCAGCTTATATTTGCATCCACAGAAGAATTCTTCAGAAATACATTCAAGTACCAAGGCAAGCTGTCAGGATTGAGGTTTAAAACCACTTCTTCAGGAGGAGGTATCTGGAAAGATTTTTTGAATTATGTTTGTATTAATAAACGTTTTTGAATTATGAAGTGTATTCATTTGATTTTTTTCTGTTATTCTTAGAGATCAATTGTTTGCTCTGTACATAGATTTGAAAAGAGGAATGTGCCCGGGTTTTAATTGAGCATTGAGCTACCACCTCTAAAACAGCTATTACTGTATTTAATTTATTCTGAGTAGGCATTCGCCAAATATACCAATGAATCAATTGTGCAAGTAAATAAATGTCTTACCAAGTTTCCTTTTCCTCTGGACTCATGTTTTGGTACATCATTGATTGTACAAATCGAGCTTATAGTTTTTATCCTATCATAAAGGATGTCGAGTTTCTTAAGAAGCTGGTCTTGTCTCTGCTCCAATTCAGTCATTTTTTTATTAGGACCCTAAAACAATGTAATCACGCGAAGATTAATAAATAAAGAAATAGGAGAGAAAAAGTCACAATCTTTAAATCTTAGGAATCCACGCTAAATTATCATACAAGAATGATATAGATAATATTTAAATTATTATGAAATAAACCTTAAGAAGTCTGATAACCTGGTCACTAATATTGATATCGTTTTCGTTAGCCATCAAATTTTCGTTCGAATTTTTAATATGATACATGCACTTCGGTAAAGGTAAGTCTCCATCATGAGTAATAATATTCTTCATTTGATACATCATGATGGTGATATAATAAATACGTTGTTATTTCCCCCTCTTACCAAAATGGTATCACAAGGTGCGAGAAACCCGTCAATGCGATAAATGAATCACGACAGTAGTGTTGTTGCGATAGCGATAGACTATCTATAGTATCGTGATACTATCGTGGCCTCGAAAATCAGTCATACTATCGATAGTCCTATCGAAAATATCGGCCTTTGACGATACTTTCGATACTATCGATAGTTTCGATAGGTAGAAATATGTGATATTATTCTTAAAGATCAATACTATCGATACTATCGATAGTATCAGCACACTCTTGATAGTTTCGATACTATCGATAGTATCAGCACAAACACTATCGATAGTTTCGATACTATTGATAGTATCGAAACTATCAATAATTTGCATTATCGATAGTCGAACATTTTACGATACTATTGCTTGTATTTAAAAGATGACTTCATAGCTCATCTACATTCGCGGTTGTTGGTGTATATGTCGCAGTCATCTGGTTGAATCTGCTATTTGATTGAATGAATAGTGCATTCATTGAATGACGACATTTAATTGAATGTCTAGGCCGAACGTTGATTGAACAAGCGTCACTCAACGTCCAACTAGTTAGCGGATTGTAACATAGCCCTTTGAACAGAGCGGACCAACAGAACCAGATGACTGCGACATATATAGATATTGTGACTTCCCTGAAAATCAAATTGCTACCAGAAATGAGATGCTACCAGACAAGTAGGTTAGGTTAGCTTAGAACTGTAACCCTAACAACGCGCGTTCATTGAATGAATTAAATTCAATTAAATGTCGTCATTCAACGAAGGCGCTAGTCATTCAATTAAATAGCAGATTCAACCAGATGACTGAATTTGAAGTTCAGTTAAGACGTTGAATGTTACATTAAACAACTTGACGAGTTGTCCTTTAGTCATCTAATTAAATGTCGTCATTCAATGAACACGCTAGTCATTCGATCAAATAGCAGATTCAACCAGACGACTGCGACATATATACCGAATTAGAACTTCCTTGTAATCTTTGGGTACCTGTATCATCTTCGGTGAAGTTAGTTAGTTAGTTAGTTAGTTGGGCATTTGTTTTCCGCACTTAGCCTCATAAGTGGGCCATTGTGCGTAAATGGTCACTGTACCACTACAGCGATCATTCAAACCATTTTAGCTCTGTCCAGAAGGCAATTAGATTTTTGGGACGTTTGAGTGCAGCCTCCATCGAAGGAGGGTTGCCTATGAGCCGTGCCCTTGTATCACTCACGCTGCTGCATTGTAAGAGAACGTGAGTTGGTGTTTCTTCCGCCATCATACAGCCTCTGCATAGGGGGCTGTCAGTGGCTCCTATTTTGTGTAGGTGTCTGTTTAGATTGCAGTGTCCTGTTATTATGCTGGTGGCGTGTCGCAGATTTGTCCGACTTAAGCTCAGTAGTTTCTTTGATAGCTTGCTATCTGGCGTTTTTATGACCTCCTTAGTTTGGCGGCATTGTTTAAGGTCCGCCCATAGGCCTGAGTGTAGTCGTCTAGTTCTTTCACGTAACCAAGACATAAGTTCGCTGAGTGGTATCGGTATGATCGGCTCCGGTCCGAGCACTTTCATATTTGATCCTCTTCTAGCTAGTTGGTCTGCCGCATCGTTCCCCAGTGAACCGCTGTGTCCGCGAATCCACTGTAGTGTTACCTGGTTTTGTGCCGATATATCGTTGAGTTCTTGGTGGCACTCTAAGATTAGGCCACTATTTGTGCAGTTGTTGTTTAAGGCTTGTAATACGGACGCACTGTCTGATATTATGCGTATTTTCTGCTTTGTTACCTTCCTTGATTTTATTGCCGAGGCTGCTCTGGCTATCCCCACACACTCTGCTTGGAAAATGTTGCTATATTTCCCTAGTGGTGTCGATATGTTTATGTTCAGGTCATGGGAGAAAACTCCCGCGCCTGTTGAGGTTGTTGTTTTCGATCCATCAGTATATACTCTGACTTCTCGTGTGTTTGATTTGTCGGTGATTTCTTCTTGAAGTTGCACCGAATATTTTTTGTCCAAAATGTGTGTGTTAGGAATTAAGTCGCATGTTGCTTCAGTCATGGGGAGTTCTTTGCTTATTTCTCCTCTGAGGCTAGTGTGTTTGCACCTTGGGTCTGGTCTCCAGATACCGGTTTTTTCTAGTCTTATTGCAGCGGCTATCGCCTCTTGTTGTATGACTAGGTGTAGGGGTCTCAGGTCTAGAATTACTTCTAGTGCTGCCGTAGGGGTGGTCCTCATTCCACCCGTCGTGGCTAGGCAGGCGAGTCGTTGCATGCTTTGCAGTTTGTCTTTTGCTGTTGTTTGTAATGTTCTGGGCCACCAAACGATGGATCCGTACGTTATCATAGGTCGGATAACAGCTGTATATAGCCATAGGGTGATGGCTGGTTTTAAGCCCCATTTCCTTCCTATTAGTCGTCTGCATTGCCAGAACGTTGTTGAAGCTTTAGTCAGCTTCGATTCCATATGTCTGCCCCAGTTCAGTTTGCTGTCGAGTATTACACCTAGGTACTTGACTTCTTGGGACGTTGATAGTTCTGTGCCGAATAGTTTTGGTGGCGTTGTCATTGTGGTGTTTCTCTTGTTTGTAAAGAGCACCATTTCTGTTTTGTTCGGATTGACTGTCAGCTGGTGTTGGTTGCACCATTGCTCGACTATGTCAAGTGCTTGCTGTGTGCGCGTGCAGATATTGTTCATCGAATTGCCTGAGATTAGGATGGTTATATCATCAGCATATCCGACTGTGAAGTGCCAGTTATCATTTAGGCGTTTTAGCAGGTCGTCCACCACCGTGTTCCATAAAAGTGGTGATAGAACGCCTCCCTGTGGACAGCCTTTTGCTACTATTCCTCTTGTGGTGGAGTTCACTGTAAATTGTATAGCTCTTTGTTTTAGTAGTTGATCGATCCAATTGATTATGGTGGTCTCTACCTTAAACCTTTTAAGAGCTTTGTTTATACTGCTGAATTGTGTTTTGTCAAAGGCGCCTTCTACATCGATGAAGGTTCCTAGTGTCATTTGTTTGTCCGACAGGCTTGCTTCTATGGTTTTGACCACCATGTGCAAGGCCGATTCCGTCGACCGGTTTTTTCTATATGCGTGTTGCTGTTTGTGGAGGGGTGTTCGTTTAAGAGCACCCTCTCTTAGGTATTTGTCAGTCAGTCTTTCAAGGGTTTTTAGCAAGAAGGAAGTGAGACTGATTGGTCGGTAAGATTTTGGTTGTGTGTAGTCTGATTTACCCGGTTTCGGTAGGAAGATAACTTTTACCTCTCTCCACGGGTAAGGTATGTAGTTGTGTGCTATTGATGCCCTAAAGATATCTTGCAGGTGTGGCATAATAGTTTGTTGTCCCCATTTCAGTAGGGCCGGAAAGATTCCGTCTAAGCCAGCCGATTTGAATGGTTGGAAACTGTTTATTGCCCATCTGATTTTTTCCTCAGTTACTAGGGTTCTTGCTATTTCCCAGTCTTGCTCAGATGGGTTTTTACGTCGGGTGTTTGTGTAGTCTTCCCAGTCTTCGGTGAATAACAGTTGCGTTTCATTGTCATCCATATAGATCCGTTGTTTATTCGTAGGCTCTTTCATTAACATTGAACACCTTATATATTTGTTACGTTTTATTTCCAGTCGATAGTATCGAAAATATGTCGATTGTTACTAATACAAAACTATCGATATTATCGATACGCGTCGATATATCATAGATAGTTTGATAGTATCGTCTACTTTTATGTAATATTATCGATACTATCGATACTATTGTACTCCAATAGTATCGATAAATTCGGTAGTATTGACAGAATTTAATATTATCGCTTAATATTTACTATCGATACTATCGATACTATTACAGCATGTCGATATTTTCGATAGAATATTCGCGCTATCGACTGTTTTTCAAGGTCAACTATCGATAGCGAAACTATCGCTATCGTAACAACACTGCACGACAGATGACATTGACAAATGCCACCACAGACGAGTAATGTAAAAAATGCCACAGTGAAGTGACTTTTACACTCTGAGTACTGAAACATATGGAGACGACCTAATGTTCTATACGAACAATCTGCTATACAAATATGATTAATATCGATATTGTATTCATAAACCTCTATCTATCTCTTTTTACCAAGTCTACAATACAGCACGTAAAAAGAGACAACAACATATTTGACTTAACTATTTTTGGTAACATCATCATGTGACGTCATAGAAATACCTAAGTGAAGCCGGCTTACCATTTTGATTTCTCGTTTTAAGTTGTCAATGTCAGTGGAATTTGCAGTGTATTGTGCCAATATTGATAAAATTTGTGATTATAACATAATCTAACTTATAACATTCAAAAACATCGTCATAAATAAATTGTTCAGAGACTTAAAGTATGTTAGTAAAGTGGAATGACACTACACAAAGGCGCCATATTTGTTTCTCACTCAAAATTGGGCTTCACTGTTTCGTAGTTAAGCCATCTCCATTAATTTCAATACTCAGAGCTTTTACATTACTCGTCTGTGGAAGTGACTTTGACATTGCAAGCAAATATTGATGATGAGTTGTCAAACACAGTGTTTATCGTCCCACAGAATATTAGGGTATTTGCCTATGGTTTTAATTTTCGCTTATACCTAGTTAGTAATGCCAGAAAATATTAATAAAATTTTAATTAATATAATTAATTTAATATTTTTGATATTTTCATAATAAAATCTATGTGTACGATACCGCAAACGCCAATCTCGAAGTTTTACGTCACGTTTCTCATACATCTCAAAGTGCTGTCAAACATATCAAGCTTAGTGCTGCCACTAACGGGAAAATTCCCCGATTTTCGGCTTCTATCTCGATATAGTTCTGTCGATATGCCACCATGCCGCTCTGCCTAGTAGTTTATTAAAAGCGAAGATGAACAACTGTGTAATTTATTCATATTGAATTGCTGGGCAGCTATTAAGCAAGTCTGCTAAGATAGGCATAAGTAACCCCTCATTGTCGCCGTCCGCATACAACTAAATCTTTATAGCGTAACCTTACATTTCAACCGAAAAAAATGCCAAACTGCCAAATCAAATCCAACCGCAAATCTTAAAACTTTTTTTTTTATATTTCACAAACAATTAAAAAAGTGTAGCATGATTTATGCAGTAAATACCTAGGTACTTTTAAAAAAAAGACATAAATCACATCACGTGTGGAAAGCGTCAACCTGTCAGGCACGCTGGATGTTGACTTTTTATAAGATCCCAAATTAGGGTACTTTTTATAAATCAAATTACATGTAAAAATAAAAATCTGCTTATTATTTATTTATAATATATAGTAATAACATTGCTCATGACTTTGTCAGTGCTATTTTTTTCTGTTAAAATGCAGAATATGTAATCAGAACCAGTATCATTTTATGCAAGAATTTTTTTTGCTCAACAACAGCTCTATAAATTGTTGACATAAACAAGCTCAGAAAATTTTCAATTGTAAATTGAAAATATGAAGAAATAAGATTTTTTTTATGCTTTTTTAAACTAAAATGATAAGTAAGCTTATCATGATTCTTCTTGTTTTCTCATATCCCAACCGAGCTTTCTTACATGAAGTTAGTTGTTGGTATTCATCAGGCATACCAATACGACAACGAAAACGTACATCCGCCTATCTTAGTAACATTATAATGTAATCGTGGTTTAAAATCCAGTGTGTAATTTTAAAACATATAATTAAATTCTATTTTATTTTTATGATTTAAAAATATATATTTTACTATTCACGCATAAAAAATATATGGATTTATGTGTAGCTGGGAATAAGTATGACTATTCCCGCATTAGAAAATGGCTGCCTATCTAGATAACCAAGTGGTTTTTCTGTGCAACTGTTTCTTCTTTCAGGTGTAGCTTACGATTTTCATAAATAAAGTATGCTGTGATTATGTCTCATCTAAAGGAAATATAGTTATTCCGATTTTGAGCGTGTGACTGAAGTTATAAAACCTAATTCCGCTAGTACTTCGAAAATTCAATAATACAAGTATGAAACGACATGGCGGCCCGAATCGACCAATGGGAAGCCAGCATCTAAGCGTTTTAGAATTGCATGTACTCACATTTCGCGTCATTACGTTTTTGGTGCCTTCTTTCTTTTGATAAAATACAGTGCCTGATCTCTTATCAGTGAACGGATTGTATATAATAAATAGTGTGAAAGCCATTTTAAAGTTGACATTTAAGTTTGTGCTACGTTCATTTTACCATAGCTTCGCTAGCCGCTGGTATCATGACTGCGTTGGATTTAGGATGAACTGAAATGCAATTCAATCGTTTTGTTTTTGTAAACAAGACTATGTTTTTGTGGTACACGTGCGAATCGGTATATAATTGACAGTTGTTTTCAACAATGTCAGGAAGGGGGGCAAAGAAACGCGGGAGGCCCCCTAAATCGGGCAGTTTTGAAAAGAATAGAAAATTTCAATACCATTTGATGAAAAAACCAAAATATCTGCAGACACAAAATCAGCTAAATGTGGGATCTGTAGCAAGTACTCCATCAGCATCTAGAGCGTCGTCTCCGCAAGGAAGCGACATCAGCAGACGAAGTACACGAAAACAAAGAGGTGGGAAAACTCACAAAAGTAAAAGAGGCGGTTTGTCCAGTGCATATTCTCGAAGAGGATATAATCCGCAAGCGGCTGATTATCATGAGTCTGAATACCATTATGGGTCAGATTTTGGAGACGAGTACAGCGATAGATCGGAACCTGAAGAAGATCGCGCTAGTGACAGTTCTGACGCGAGCGGTGGTGATGGTGCGGCTAGTGATAGTGATTTCTCTGTGAGCAGCTATAGTACTTCTGGAGGAACGCCTAGAAAAGTAACTGCTAATGCCCTTCGCGCCCCTAGTCCAGATCCCTTATGGCTTCAGGAAGAACGGCAAATTCCTCGGTTGGAGCTTCCACCTTCATCAGATGATTTGATTATTCCTCAGAAATTAGTGTTACAAGTAGTTGGCATATATGAAGTCTTGAGACACTTTAGACATCTTGTAAGATTATCCCCATTTCGCCTTGAAGATCTATGTGCAGCTATAAGCTGTGAAGATCAAAGCAATTTACTTATAGAAGTTCATATAATGCTACTGAAAGCCTTATTGAGAGAAGAAGATGCCCAACAGACACATTTTGGTCCTTTGGACCATAAAGATAGTGTTAATATAACTTTATTTTTATTGGATGTTATGACATGGCCTGAGGTCCTTAGAATTTATGTTGAAAGTGACAAATCATTTGACCAAAATGTGGTTCGAATTGTTAATTCATCTGAATATCCCTTCACATCAATAGAAGATAGAGTAGCTATGTTGCAATTCTTGTGCAATCAGTTTTTAATAACCAACCCAGTGAGGGATGATCTTCTTAGTGAAGGTATGTATTTATTTTCTCTGAAAATTTACGTTATTAACAGAAGTTCAAAAGATGGGATGGGATATTTGTTTTATTTTCTTTGGCGGAGTATTTTAAAGTCCAATATTTACATCAACTCTTGCTGACTCTTACTTTTGTGAATGAAATTACATAAACTACATACGTAACTATGTAATTTCATTATATGAAATTATCAACTCAGAAGTTTATGTAATTTCATTCACAAAAGTATTAACTGAATTATGTTGTGTTTTAAAATTATTTGCAAGCCGAAATTCTAGGCTACATCTACCAATACCATATTATATAATTTCATTCACAAAAGTATTAACTGAATCAAGTTGTCTTTTAAAATTACTCACAAGCCAAAATTCTAGGCTACATCTACCAATACCATAGTCGAAGGATTATTTTCTTAAATTAAGCAATTTAATTAAAAAAAAATTATAATACCTCTATGGTAAATAAAAAATTTAGTGTAAAAAGAACATATTGGGTCTTAATTAGATGTTTATTTTTTTATTTATACAGCAGCAACAGTTGGTCAACATACCATTTGCAAAATGATGTCCTATAGGTCAGGTGGAGATAGAATTGGTGTCTTACAGTAGGTAGAAAATTCTGAATAGAGATCAACACCAACAATAGACAGAGAGAACACTTTTCACTTAGTCAAAATCATATATTATTTAGTTCAAGATTACAATTACCTTATCTCATATGTAACCATATTAGTAATATTTAAATTAGCTCTGTTTAGTTAATAACATTATGATATATTATATAATATGTTTTTTGTGTATTTCCAGTTCCTATACATTATGACGATCACTGTCGGGTTTGTCATCGCCTGGGAGATCTACTATGCTGTGAGACTTGCCCTGCTGTATTTCACCTAGAATGTGTTGATCCGCCTTTGGTGAATGTTCCCTCTGAAGATTGGCAGTGTGCCCTTTGTAAGCAGCACAAAACAGTTGGTGTTACTGACTGCCTCCCTGATGCTGAGAAACAGGGACTACTGTGTCGTCATGAACACCTGGGTTTTGATAGACATGGACGCAAGTACTGGTTTATAACTCGCCGATTATTTATGTAAGTGTTTAGAATAGTAACTGTTTACACATTGAATTATTTTTTATATTACCTAAGATGTTGGAAAATACATTAAATTCTTAATATCACAATATGCTGTCAAACTAATGTTTCCATGAGACAGGAACCTTTAATTTTGTATGAAATATATTTTATTTACATAATAGTACATGTTAAAGTTAATGTTTAGCGACAGTTTTTATGATGCCAAATTTTAATTGGGTTGGTGTGGACAAACCATAATTATATGAGCTGGCATGTTAACCTATTTTTGGTATTCAATTAAATTTCTATCTGTAGTAACTTAATAAACTTTACTTGTTTGTTGGATAAAACTGCACAGTTTTGTTGCAATGTGCTTGGCAAAACTGAAACGTAATAGTCCATGAGCTGGCACCAATTTTTGGGTAGGTATTTGAGGAAAGCTTAAAACTTGTCTTATGCCTCTACTATTATACCCCAACATGGAACTGTAGACCTACCTGGTGAGTAGCAGGTCTTTTTTTAATTCTTAAATATTAATATAATTTTTTACCCAAAAATATGTTTGAGGCAATATGCAATTTTTAAATGTCGTAGTTTAACATTTAAAGAATAATAAAAAATAAGCCAGATGATTTAGTTGGGGTTTCAACAATACCAGACGTGTGCTAATATATTTAAAAAAATATATATATAAAAAATGTATTTCGAGTCAACTTGACATTTAATAGGGTATTATTTATAACAAAAAAATTGGATTTCAAAAAAGACAGATCATTATGATGGAACTTTCTACCTGCCAAATGAACTAACTATCTATCTTGAGTTAGCCCCGCTACTCACCAGCCAGGTCTGCAGCTCTGTATTCGGGTATATTAGGAGAGGCATGTGACAAGTTTTCAGCTTGCCTCAAATACCTACCCAAAAGTTGGTGCCAGCTCTCCTACTATAAGGATAGATGAGGATAAAGCTTGCCATTCTCAAACATAAAATAATGCATGCATAAATGCTTGCTATGGTTGCTCATACTTCTTTGGCTGGATGTTATGTTTTTCAGAATGAACTTTATAGAATATATCATCATCTTCCTAGCGTTATGTCCCGTGCGTAGACGGGGTCCGCTCAGACCATGATCCAGGATTTAGCTAGTCTGGTAATTACATTGAAGCGTCTGCCGATCTAACCTTCGTAACCCTAAGATAGGGGAACCAGACAATTTTTGGATCATGGTTACAAATTCAAAGTTATTTGAATTTGCAGGTTTCATCACGATGTTTTCCCTCACCCTCGAGCTAGTGGTATAAATACGTACATAGATTTGAAAAATCCAGAAATACATGCCCGGGTTTGAACCCGCACTCCTCGGTTAAGAGGCGCGTGTCCTTACCATTGAGCTACCACCGCTCCTAACTATATAGAATATATATATAACACAATAAATAAATATGGAAAGATAAAATCAAAATTTACTTTTTTTAGCAGCTAATGCAAGCAATATTGAGACCAACTGAAATATTGTATTTTTGCATTTATACATTTTCAGTAATATTTAGTATACAGACCCCCTGAATATGCTTTTAGTATGGTTGGCAACCCTAACTATGGCCCATAGCTTGCCTATACACGTATGGTGGGGCTACCATCGGCAGCGCGTACCGAGGATAGCGTAGGTATAAGGAGGTCGCGAGCAACAAGTTGATCGAGCGAGTCAAATATATGATTGCTATTCAAATGCTACTTTCATTGTTATCAATTTCAATTACAATAGCGTATGTACAAGTCCAGATGCAATATTGCTGGGTTGCATTATTTTATCATGCGTATACGCACTCGTGACTACGCTATGGCATCGCTCTCTGGGGCAATAGAATGACGCGCATGACAGTCACAAAAAAAACTGACAAAAAAAATGCATGCGAATATTTGCCAACATAGGACCCATGGAAAGCTGTAAACTATTTTTCAAAGCACATAGAATACTGACTACCATCTTTATACATCATGGAAACATGAAAAATAAAAACTTATCTTGCGCGTGTGTGGCGGGGGGACACAGGACCATTTTTGCAAAAAATTTCAATTTATAAAATTACACTAACTTAGTAGATTTTCGCCCTTGTACTCTAAAAATTGTAATATCTTTAAACATCGTCGAGGGAATTAAATGGTTGTTACCATTTCCGCATAACCATTGAGTGGGCAAGTTTTTGAATTAGTTTGTTCGAAAGGATCCATATTTTTTTTTATACCACAGTTAATCAAAGTAACTATATTTTTATTGTGTAGAAAAAAAAAGTGCTCTGAACTCATAATCTAGTCATTATTTTAAAAAAATTGTTTACAGACAGACAACCTTATTACTTACCACTAATAATAGTATGAAAAAAATACAAATAAACCCCAAACGCAATATTTAGAGCCTAAAACATGAAAAAACATTAATTAATTTCCCTTTTTGGAAAAAAAATATATAGGGGCCATCCCTATGTCCACTATATATTTTTTTTTTATTTTTTTTTTTGGCTAAATGTGGTTAAAGGGGACAGCTGTCCCTTTGACTCTGCCTACCCCTTCAGGGATTACGGGCGTGATGTTATGTAATGTAATTTTTTTGTCATATTTTACAAGTTAATAATTAAGATATATGCAATGCTCTTGCAGGGCATCACATGTAATACATTACAATGTACCACCTCTTCCTATACTGTGACATGCAATAAATAATTCGAATTATTCTCATGGTACCGCAATTTTTTTTTGGGTACATTGTAATAAAACTAATTGGGGTTTAATTTAATAAATGTTTTCTAATGATATTTTACCATAAATATGACATGCTTACATTTCAACCAAATAAAAAGTGCCAAACTCAGATTCATAAACACTTTTTCATTCATTATTATATATCACTACATTATCAAACAATTAAAAAAGGATAGGATGATTTAGAATACATCAAAAAGACAGCTAAATCACATCAGTATGACGAACGTCAACCTGACTGACGACTGGATGTTGACTTTGAAAATACTCCAAATTAGGGCCTTATGACATAACTGCCAATTATTTATTTGTTACTTATTTAAATATTACTCCTATTTATATCCGGAAATAACCTTTGTTGTACATTAATTTTAGTGAAGCTGAAAATGGCGCCGTCTGGTATTATACAACCCCCAGACAGTTCGAAGAGCTGTTAAACGTTTTAGATGCTGGCGAAATGGAAACTCCGCTAGTGCGAGAACTTTTAGAAATGAAACAAGAAATTATGAGACAGATGGAAATAACAGAGCGGCTAACTAATCAATCGAAAGGCAACCGCAAGTCATACTTAGAAGTAGAAAATGCAAACATATTAAAGCAAAGAAAATCACGGGAAAGAATAAAACAACAAGACCCAACACTGGGTTTAAAATTAGATGATGACAAAATTGACAGTGAATCTTCTCCTGTTCCTGATGGAGATGTGATGAATGAAGTGACAATTTCTAGTGAAGACCCCCATGAAGATGATGACAGCCTACTAGATACGGCAGATGAAGATGATCCAAAAAGAATTAAAAACAGAAGTAAATTAAAGAAAAATGAAGAAAGTATGTGGCTTTATGTAGTACTACTTATCCACTTATTGATACATGATTGTATTTTTGTTAATATATTTTTTAAACTTCACAGTTACTGAACGGGTGACACGACAAAAATCTGTTCAAATCTCAAATGGAACATATTTATTTAAATTAGGAAATGAAAACTCATTTAAAAATTACATAAACCAATATACCAGTAATTCCTTGGCTTTAAATAAACCTCAGAGAAATGAAGAAAGAGATAAAAAACGTTATATGTCACATAAATTCTCATTATCATCAGCTCAAGAATTTAAATGGATTGGTCTACTCAATGGTAAATTGCATAACTTAATAAACCTGAAAAGTTTTATTGATTTAAAGATGAAATAAATATATATTTTTTTTTTCAGCTACAAAACCGTTATTGGTAGCAACATTGAGGCAAACCTTATTACAGTTGGAATCTAATATAGTGATCCAATTTATGCATTCTAATTGGTCTTTGCTCCGAAAACCGTGGGTGCAAGCTGTACAACTTTGTCAGGCACCACGAGATTTCGCGAGAGCTCTATGTGTCCTACAGGTACAAAATTATATTTCTAAGTGCATAAATAAGTGACTAATAATTATTTTTATATAAATTGAATTATATTTCACATTAACATTGATGTATGCAGCGCAGGTTAGTTTGTAATAAAATAGCTAATATATTTTTAATTTCAGGCGTGTATTAAAAGTGTGGTATGGGTACCAGCATGGCATGAACAATTAGGCCATGTTCGACTCATTCGAACTACGGCTGCGGAGCGAGAAGAACGCAAAAAACTTGATAAGAGAGAAAAGAAGGAAAGAGACGAAGAGGAAGAGCGATATCGGACGTCATATAATTTTGTAAAATATTCACTGGGACTCCGACATCAAGTATGTGTTTTTTTGATTATTTTATTTCTACTAAACTATGAACTTTAATTGATAATAGACATCTGCATTAATTGCATATTGTAAAATTTAGGCTTGGAAACAAAAAGGGGAAGAATATAGGATTCATGGACAGTGGGGATGGCTATGGAACTCAACTACCAGGAAGTTTAAAAAACATAACACTGCTTCCAAAGTAAATCTTATGAATGGTCCTGCTAAAGTAGCCGTACGGGTGCGAGAAGGTAGTATTATTAAAGTTTTGGCAGTGGAGCCTAAGACATATGAATATCTGATATCGGACAAAGCCACTGATAAAGATGTTTTAGAGAAACGTAAGTATTCTTTTTTTTATATGTATATGTTATGGACAAAGTGATTAATGAGGGTATTGTGGTGAGTAATGTGCAGGGAGGGAAACAAGCTTGTGATACTGTAACCAATCAGAGACCATTGAAATTCATAATTGCCAATAATCATATATTTGTTTAATATAACAGGAAGTAGTTAAAATAAAAAAATAAGTAGGACGACGAGCGAAGCTAGGAGGAGTGTTAGGTACAACTGCAACCCTGACTAAGCACAGGACATAATACTAGGAGATGATGTCGAAATAAAAATAATAGTAATTAAACATGTTTTTTATTACTGTGCCCGATAGATGATGGACATTATTGTGCAATGCCCCAACAATGTGATTATTTGAATAGTTATTATCAAATGCCATATCCTATTGGTTATTTTTCATTATGCCCGGTCATTATGTATAATGACCAATTTATCACTTGGACCATAATATATAATGTTTATTTATATAATATTTTTCATGAAGGGTAAATTAATATAATATTTTTATTGGTTTCTTTGTAGTGCCTCCTTCAATGCGCAATTTAACTGTGGAAAAAGAAGATGAGGACTTTGAAGAAATAGATGTTGAGAAAGCTTTAAGTTCGTCAACTAGAAGATATTATCCCAAAATAGCCAGAAAATCTAAATTGGACGACTTCTTAACCCGTCGCACATACTTAAAATTTATGGAAGAAAAAAAAATATCTAACTTACTTACTAAAGTGAAGAAGGAAGATATGGATGTTAAGAGTGAAGAAGATAAGAATATTGATGTTGAAAACGATGAACCTGAATCTGACATCTCCGTATGTGACATTACTAATGAAAAGAAGGTGTCCAATTGTGATGCTAAATCAAAGACAGTAGATGCACTCAGGGATCAATATCAGAAATTAGCACAGTTGACAAAACATTATAAATGCTATTCATCAGTGTGCAATAAATTTGAGCCATTAGCTTTACTACAGGGTTCTAGCATAAAAATGAACTGCTATTCCCCTTTATGTATCCAAAAGATTAAACTTTTGAACGAATTGCTTGCTATATTGAAAAGTGGCGCAACAAACTCCACATTGATCATGAATTCCAAAGATAACAACAAAATGTCAATTTTAGAACAGTATTTATTAGGAAAGAGATCTGCTTATACAAATTCGGAAGAAAATATATTGTCAGATTTATTGTCAGCAGTAGCATGTGCACAAGAATGTGATAATAAAAATACTGATTGTTTTGTTAAAAGGAAGCTTAGTGGAGAAAGTGACGTTACAGTTAAGACTGAAAAAGACGAGGAATCCATGAGTCTTCTTAAATCAGAAAGTACTTTAGAAGAATCAGCTGTACCAGCGGTGGGAAATGAAATGGATATTGACATTACCTCTAGTAATAATGAAGAAGGTGAGGTTGAAATAGGTCCTCTAAAAGAATTAACTGATGGAGATCATCAAACTGAAACTGGTACACTTGATGTTGAAAATGATAAAACTCGACCGCCGATACCGAAATTAAAAATCACAAGAGGGCGAAGTTCAAAGAACTCGTCTAATACCAATTCTATTACTAATACCAATGAAGTTAAAGACTCGTCCTACAAATGTTCTGTAACTTCATCTAAAAACGATGAGAAAGCAACATATCGCGCTACCGTCAACAGGCGCTTTGGCCTTGTAAGACCTAAAAGGGACGATAAAGCTATTAAAGAAGAAAAATCTGAAAGTGGTTTAGTAAGGGTTTATTCGACAGAAAATCCCTGTGGAAGAGTATATCTGAAAAGGGTTCAAACATCTGCTGTTGAAAAGAAAAAGAAAAGAACCCCAGTTAAATATCCTCTTTGTTCTACATTCCATACAAGAAGTAAAGCTAAAACAATTATGGTGCTGCCACATCATGAGCTCAGACGGCTCTGTAGGCAAGCGGGACACAACACAGTGACCGGGTTCAGTCATAATGCTAAACCCAATCAGGCCGTCTGGCCTTATCCTTGCGCCCGGCCTCTGTTTAAAACCTGTTGGTTGTATCGCACTGTGAATCTTCAATGGCTAGCTAGTGCAGCCCTTCAGTTACGAATAATGTGGGCGTGTCTACGCTGGGACGATATGGCGGCTAAGCCGGCCACCGCAGACGGCAAACATCAATTAACTACGGACACCGAAATAGTGTCATTGGAACTTCTAAAACACCGTCACATTGGACAGTTTTCGGAACGAACACAGTACCTTCGACGGCGCGTCGTGATACCACTCGAATTGCCGAAAACGGTGCGCGAAGTAACATCAATCCGAAGCGGTTTACGGAAACGAAAGCGCGCGGAATCTCCTCAAAACACAGAACCTCAGGTTATAAACTTTCCAGTATCTCTTCTGCTACCATATATACACATCGTTCAAGCCAGTTCTCACGTGGTCTCGTTTGCTTCAGGTATCCGAGGAATGGGTGGACGAGGACAAGCTGGAGCTGTGGGAGGTTCGGCAATACGGGGAGCGCACGGAGCGCGCCACGCCCGTCACGCGCACGTCCACCGGCAAACTGCCGCAGCGCGCGCCCGCGCCGCCGCCGCCCAACGCCTCCGACATCAAGGACAAGATGGAGCAGCAGCTGCGCGAGCAGCGCGCCGCCCACCAACAGAAGCGGGCGCTCGAAATGTCACAAGGTACCATTATTATACATTCATTCGCATTTTTACTTTTTCTTGAGGAATCATAATTTATCTTATGCGTTTCGGTGTATTTTATTACAGACAAATCCAAGGGGGGCACCCCTAATCAAAATTCCGGAAAGAGTACACTTACATCTTTATTGACCACGAATGCCAGTACGCCGACTGGACAAAAGACGGTAATTGGGACTAGAAGAATAATCATGACGAAAGGATCAGATGGCTCGACGCGAGTCATTACGCAACCTATAACCAGTACAACAAAACCGGGGGTAGATAGTCCCGTGGCCAAAACTGCTACATCTTCTCAAAAAGAAGGTCCCCAAAAAG
>OX596203.1:9061339-9095889 GCA_951394215.1 Glyphodes perspectalis
TAGTGTCTAATGTTGTAAAGATAATGTTACGGAACCCCTCGTGCGCGAATCCGACTCGCACTTAACCGTTTTTTACATCAATCATAGTTTATTGGAATTCCTTTTACGCTCAGTTTTTATTATAATAAAAAAGGACAACTTCTAGCTCATTTGGAGTCTTATTCGAATTACTATTAGATAATTTTTTTCCAGCTGCCTTCAGCTGTAAAAAATATAGAACCTCGACGTTGCTCAATTACGACAATACATTATAGACATCTCTTAAGACCGATACTACTTTACTCAAGACAAAATGTTTCTTCGACATGAAACGACGCGAGTTCGGCGACATTTTACTACAACAACTCTACAACGATATGAGGATACTTCGACTTACGCTACTCGGACACGCTATCCGTCGACACTATTTTATATCGACACTGCTCATTTTAGACACAATCATACATTCAAAATATTAAAAAAAAAACACGTGACATAAAAATTCAAAGATGTAGGTAGGTACTTTATTACTAATCTATATTAAAATAAAATAATCGCCCAAATGCGTTGCTAAGCGCAAAACCTATTTACAGTTCGACCAATTTGGATTTTTTTAATTTTATTTTCGCTAGGTTATTTTGGCATGCAGTCTGCCACTCACTGACGAGCAATCGTGCGTAACTATGAAAGATTGGTGGCTGCACTGCCACGTCCACTTGACACTTCCATATAACATATATTATGTGGAATAATAAAGAAAAAGATCCGACAAATAGTAGGAGATATAGTTTTTTTATCTACTTCGGATATCTGGCACATCACTAGTTTGGATAGACGTTAGGGGAACATCCCACCCCCTCAGATGTTTATTTTAATACCCGCAACGAATCACAAGAATACCCGCTTTATCCGCCTTCAAGCACAAAATACTCAAAAATGGGATATTTTTAGGGCCAATAAAACCATTTTTTTTTGTCATCAACATGTATAATTTTTCCTAAGCTAACTTATTTTTCTTTAAATTCAATGCCTGCGCCAAAATCGTACTTACATGTATTTAGGACGAGAATTCCTCACCATAGACGATTGATTGTTTCATAGTCTAGCAATACATTACAAGCATTGACTTAACTACTAATTCAAAAAAGAAATTATGAATTGAAATTGTCTACAATACAAAGTACCCGGTTTTACCCTCAAGGCAACAATTACCCGATTTCTCAATTTATCGTCAAATTACCTGCTTTTCGGATAATTACCCGCCAAAACAGCGCTGCATACCATACATACACATTGCGGGATTCAGAGATTTATTCCTTCTTCGCCCCTGGGGGCGGTTTCGGGCTTAGAGCGGGGTGCTCTTTGCCCGGGCATCTTCTCCCGAGCTCTTCTAGCTCGGGATAATCTGGGCCTCTCGGCTGGGAGAGTCCTCCCCTTGCGCTATCTGGCGCACCCTCGGCGCGGTCGGACCCTCCGGGTTGAACCCGTTGGGGAAGCCCAGGGAGTCTGCGCCCTACAGGGGGGGCTCCGAATACTCCTGTGGTATCCCTGTCTGTCGTAGGAGGCGACTAAAAGGGCCTTTGGGGCTGTGGAGTGTTTGCGGGGGGGCCTGCATTCACTTCGTTAAGCAGCCCCAGAGAAGATGACGACACGTGGATCCTCGTCCGTTAAATAGGATGGGGTGACACTGTGGTCTGTGCCGTCATAAGCACCGCGAGGTGTTCTGGGGGCGAGGTTGCCTCTCCCTCGAGATGGGCCGCATGGATCGGCAGCGGCGTAGACGTAGATTTCGCGTAGAGTCCCGCAGTGGGGAGCCCGGAATCTGCGCCAACGCCCGAAGAATGA
Source organism: Glyphodes perspectalis (assembly GCA_951394215.1). Classification (NCBI taxonomy): domain Eukaryota; kingdom Metazoa; phylum Arthropoda; class Insecta; order Lepidoptera; family Crambidae; genus Glyphodes; species Glyphodes perspectalis. The sequence continues at coordinate 9,063,164 of OX596203.1, forward strand.
CCACCGTGAGGTTTAGTCGGTAGTAGAGTGCTTTCCCCGCCTCTGAGCCCGACACATCCCTCGTAGGCCGAACCTAGGTTTACTTGGACGGTGCGTAAATGCATTCCACACGTAAAAAAAAAAAAAAGCCCAGTGAGTCTGCCAACGAGCGGGTGCGGCTTACAGGTGCGGCGCAAAGGGGAAGAAGTCGGTCAGTCGTCAGGGAGGGCATGTTATTTGTAACAAATGTGTCAGATTTATTCCTGGTCTGTGGATTCAGAGTGAATAAACACAGAGTATATTAGAGATATTATTTATTAGGTACACCACCAATACCGTGACTCATTATGCCTTTTTTTTTTACATAAAAGCATGAAAATTCAATCCAAAAATCAAATTATTCCTCTGATGCTGCGCTACTGGACAAGTTTATATTGGTTCTACACCCTACCACCTCCATACTAACAATGAACTAAGGTTTATTGACTAACTAACGACCCGAATCGGCTTCGCACGGTGAGCTATATAGCTATACTTAAAAACATTTTTCTTCAAACACTTTTGGTGAAAACCGCATTATTATCCCCTAGTAGCGTAGGTAGTTAATAAGATCTAAGCGAACAGACAGAAGCGGCAACTTTATTTTAAATTATGTAAAGTTATAGATACCTATTCTTTTTTTTGGAAAGCGGACTAAAAGGGCAAACCTTCGTACTGCTAAAATAGTTTAGTCCGCAAAGTCCTTAATGCAGCACGTGCGTTGTTGATAGGTGCGCACGATTGCATGTTAAATCTCGTGTAATATGAAAAACAGATTTCAAAAGTAACTCTTTTACGCGCATTTTTATATGCGCTCAACTTTTCGTTATTGAGTTGTCTATGGTGTATGATGTAATGTACGACACGGGGACAAGCAAAGATATTATAACTAACAGCCAAAAAAACAGGCGTCATGTCAAAAGAAAAAAAAAAAAATCAAGTAAGTAACATCACAGACGAGTAATGTAAAAAGTAACATCGTGTGCGTATCCGAATGTTGTTAGGACATTTTGGTAGAGGTTATGTTTACTGCTTAATTTTGTCGAGTCAGAATTCAGAAGTATAATTCAAGGTGCTAACCCTACTAAATCTTTATTCATTAAACAACGAAGTATTCAAAATGTTGGTGACTTTAAAAACGTTGCAACAATTAACTTTTCAAATAGAAATCGACCCAGAGGAAACTGTCAAAGCCCTGAAGCTCAAAATTGAAGTTGAAAAAGGTAAAGACTATGCGGCGGATCACCAGAGACTTATTTACGCTGGAAAAATACTTCTCGACGACAATAAGTTAAGTACTTATAATATAGATGAGAAGAAATTTATTGTCATCATGGTAACTAAGCCGAAAACGTCTGAAATTCAAGCTTCATCCACTTCTGCACCCGAAGCTGGTGAAAGTGCTTCTACGGAAAGTGGCGATGGTAAAGACAAAAAACCAGCTGAAGAACCCCCCAAGCCGCCTGCAGCAGCTGAACCGGAGCGGTCTGCTGAACCACCGGTCGCCAATGAACCTGACTTTGAATCAACTGTCCAGAGTATTATGGACATGGGCTACAACCGGCAACAAGTCGAACAAGCATTGCGCGCGTCATTTAATAATCGGGAACGAGCAGTAGAATACTTAATAACAGGTATTCCGGAAGAGTTGCTTCAAGAACAAGAAGCAGAAGAAGGGTCTGATGAAGACCCATTAGCTTTTCTCCGAGATCAACCACAGTTTCAACAAATGCGTGCTGTAATCCAACAAAATCCAAATTTATTAAATGCAGTCCTTCAGCAAATAGGACAAACTAATCCTGCTCTATTGCAAGCCATCAGCCAACATCAACAAGCTTTTGTTAGAATGCTGAATGAACCTGCAAACCCTTCAAGTGGAGCTGCAGCTACTGAAGAGAGTGCTGTGGAACCGCCGCCTGCTCCACAATCACAAAATGTCATTCAAGTTTCTCCTCAAGATAAGGAAGCTATTGAGAGATTAAAAGCATTGGGATTTCCAGAGCATATGGTCATTCAAGCCTATTTTGCATGTGAAAAAAATGAAAATCTTGCAGCAAACTTTTTGCTGTCCCAAAATTTTGATGATTAATATAATTACTCTTTAAATTATGTACTTGTTACAGTGAAGGGACAAAATTATAAATTTAATTATTAAAAGTGTATTTCATATGTTGTTCTTATGTCCATAGCCTAATAGTTTACCGCTTGTATATTTCATGTGTATTTTTACACTGAGTTCACAATATTTTGTCATTATCTAATAAATTTCTTATTGTTCCATTAATTTATTATTTTTATATGTATTAAGTTACATTAACTTAATACAGCATTTGATATAAAATGAAAAATAAATTGATTTTCGAATTCATGCTTATCAAATATCATGCGATTTTTTTATATCAAATATCTTACTCAGAAGCAACCCTGGGGGTTCATAGCAAGTAACCATATTTGGTTGTTACTTTTACTTGCCCTTAAATGCGTTAATGCATGGCTTTGGAGGCAGAATAAAATTGTGTTATCTTTAATCTAAGTCTATAGGTACTAATATTATACAGAGAAAAGACTTGATTGTTTGTTTGTTTGCATCAAATAGGCTCCGAAACTACTGGACCGATTTGAATAATTCTTTTACCAATGGAAAGCTACTTTATCAGCGAGTAACTTAAGCTACTATTTTATCCCCATATTCCTACGGGAATGTCAAAATAACGCTGAGTACTAAATGTTTATGCATGAAAGTATGTAGCATACTTATAATTAAAAAAACATTGTTTTTCGTTTATTTTGGCAAATCTCTGAAATTGCTGAACCGATTTTAGTGGGAGTTTTACTAACAAGCTGTGGTGGGTGTTTTAAAGATAAAGGGGACTTTTATTTTTAGAAAATAATTAGGGTTTCGAGTACAGGAAACGGTTTTTGATAAATATCACGCGAACGAGGTTGCAGACAAAAGCTAATCCATTTAAATTAATCTCTTGAGACAATTTGTAATACTATACATTTCATGGTGATGATTTAATAATTATGTATCTAGCAGGATATCTATTTATTTATAATACAATGATCCTTTCTAAAGCCGTAGGTACTGTAATAATAAAGAATCTACTCATAAAATAAGGATAGTTAAAGTAAGTATAATTTTATTTTTAATACGAGCTACATAGGTACTAATTCTTCATTTGTTTCATCTGCAATACTATGTTAGCCTATAGCTGGCAATGCAGTTGCATTACTATTTGCAATTATTATACTAGTACTAGTGATTATACGCCCGGGAAAGAGGGTAAAGCGAAAATGCAATATCATTGCCAACTAATTTCCTCTCATGACGTTCCACTTGTTGACTTAACAGACTTATTTTAATTTAATAATCTATCATGTGCCCGCTCGTCTTGGCGCAAAATGTAATTTTCTCAAACATTTGAGACGTAAGACACATTAAAAAAAATATGTATTTTAATCAGTCGTTTATCTAAATTTACTTCAGACTATGACATTAAATTTAAATACTTACATGTATTTATGTTATTTGTATAGTATTAAAGCCATTGCCATGTTTTTAGGAAATCCTAAGTCTAAACCATGTTAGGGACTAGTAAAAAAAAGAAGGACTCCACGTTGTCATAATGTCTAGTTAGTGGCGCGGAGTCCTTTTTTTACTAGTCCGTGTATCAAGTAAGTATATATAACATTAATAAATCTTACATAAATAACATCACGCCCATAATCCCCGAAGGGGTAGGCAGAGTCAAAGGGGCAGCAGGCCCCTTTAACCAACTCAGCCAAAAATAAAACGGCTGGGTTAGATGGAAAATTGTAAAAAAGTAGTGACAAGTGGCTAGCTCGACGCCTACACAATCACTTAAGTCCCCAAAACCCTATACCTATACCATTAGTCGCCTTTTACGACATGCTAGGCAAGAAACACAGTTGGCACATTCTTTAAAGTCCCAGACCAACATGGGACAATGGGCTGGGTTAGATGGAAAATTGTCAAAAAGTGACAAGTGGCTAGCTCGTCGCCTACACGATCAATCATTTTTAAGTCCCCGACCAACAATTTTTGGGTAGGTATTTGAAGCAAGCTGAAAATTTGTCCCATACCCCAACACGGAACTGCCCGTGGTGGGGTATGGGATAAATTTTTTGGTGAGCCCCGCTAGGGCTAAATCAATCCCAAAAACATTAAAATATTTTTTTTCCAAAAATATATTTGAGGCAATATGCAATTTTTATATGCTGTAGTTTAATATTTAACCCATTCAGTGCCGTGTCCGCCCATCAGCGTGTAAAACTTTTTAACTGACACCCCAAGCCCGCCCATGGGCGTTTGGATTTCATACTCCGATATCTAAGCCAAACAAAACACCTTATAAAAAAAGGAGATTTTGTAGAATAACTCCTTTTACTTCATACTAAAATTTATTTGTAACCAATACGGCCAGATATCTAATATGGTTTTAGAAAAAGTCAATTACGACCAGGCATGTCAAGCCCGCCCATGGGCGGGCAATATGCTTGTTCAGGATTAACAAACCTTTTGTGAAATTTTTATAATAGAACTATAATTTTAGTTAAAATAGTACATAATTTATTAAAATATTAATAATCGGTTTCAGAAAAATATAAGATCCCAATCATTCTGTAAAAACGTGTCTACTCTCTCGTTTGTAATATTTCTTCCAAAAAAGTAGTGAAATCTACTCTAAAATAGTCTAAATCCATTTTACTACTTACCCTAAATTATTATTACTATTTCAGCTTATAATCTATACCAATAATATAAAGAGGAAAGATTTGATTGTTTGTTTGCATTGAATAGGCTCCGAAACTACTGGTCCAATAGGCTATTTGACTAATTTCTGAAAACCATCGCACATTATTTACTGATATATAGGGACTCTAGAAACAACGTTTATATTTATTTATATTAAGTATTTCATTTAAAAAGAAATATTTAAAAATACACTGATTATTTGAGCTGTCAAAATACCTGCTTCGGAAATATGGCGTCGGGTGAGGTCACACGTTTGTACAAAAACATCGAACGGTCGAATCGTTCGCTTTTATGTTTTTTGAGTTAGTACCTGCAATTTACTATAAAACAATTGCTATAAATGACACGCAGTGCCAGAGTGTACAAATACGACAATCTCCGTAAGATTCTCATCCTGCACTGCAAAGGAAAAAAATCTAAGTGCCTATTAGAAAAAATTGTGCCATTGCAGTTGTACTGACATAAAACTAACTTGATATGATACTTACTTATTTGTTTTTACATTTATAAGTTCAGGTGAGTAAAAGTCAGGATTATTTTTAACGAAAATTTCTACCTTATTGGAATCAACTTTCGGCAAGTTTCCGCTGTCTGCTTTCACAAAATCATGGTCCATGATTACACATACACAAGTGAATAATACTGATCATACTATAATAATAATAATAAATAATAATAAGCCTCTTATCCTGAACTCTTTTCTTTTCTTGTGGTTCTCTCTTTAATTGTTATAGGATATCTCTGAGTTCAGTGTGCCTCTTGGCAAAGGCCTCCTCTAACAATTTCCATTGTACCCTGTCTCTAGCAACCCTTCTCCATTTTGGGCCTGCTGTCAGTTTTAGTTCATCTTCCCATCTCTTGTTTTGTCTTCCTCTGTTCCTTCTCCCATCTCTAGGGTACCAGTCTGTTATGATGTTGCTCCACTTCTCTTGTGTATCGCGCAGCATGTGCCCTGTCCATCTCCACTTCAAGCTATCTATTCTATTAAGTACATCTGTGACTTGTTTTACTTCTTATGACGGTGTTTCGTATCTTATCTTGTTTCTTGATACCCATCATACTTCGCTCCATAGCTCTTTGGCAATGTTCTAGCATGTTTCTGTGATGTTTCGTGAGGGCCCATGTTTCACTTCCATATGTAATACAAGGGAGGATGCAGGTATTGAAGACCTTCTTTTTGATACCAGTACTAAGATCTGTGGATTTCATGATCTCTTTTTTTCTGATCATACTAATAATATACAAAGATAGACTTAAAAATCGTAAAAAAGCAAGGAACTCGAGCGTAAAGCAATGGCAGAAGTGGTTGTTTACAGACGTGCGACGTCACAATACATTCAGCCAATCACAACCGTTTAAGGTCACGTGGCTTCTTCTCAAAATAAATTAATTTTATTTTGTGTTTTTTGGTGAAAATATTCAATATTTTTTATATTTATTAATGCAAATTGCTTTTAAAATTCGTAATTAACGCGGATGACATTAAATAAGTAAGTATTTTTCATACAGTTAAATAGCCTATTTGAATAATTCTTTCACCTATGGAAATCCACTTTATCAGCGAGTAACATACGCTATATTTTATCCCCGTATTCCATCAGTTACGGGAACTACGCGGAAACCGCGGGGCGCTGCTTTACAAGTGTCACAATTTTGTCACAAATATCGCAGAAACACGCTTCACGCACGGTATAGGTCATGTAAAATGAACATATCAAACGGTTCATGTCGAAATCTACAACTTCATGCCAAAAACGCCGATGCGCGGGCAAGGATACTTATTCAAGATGCCGAGACCGCTGATGGGCGGGCTGTACATCACAATATGGCCGCACCTGGGTAATGGCCACTATACGCTGGGGCAATACACACTTTTTAAGAAGGCAGTGAGGGGACCTTTACGATCGGGGAAAATTTACTTAGCGCTCTCCCGACTCAGCGACGCTCATTTTAAAAATATTTACACGTTCGAAGTTGAAAAGCTGATAGAGAAATTTATTAAATTATTTTTTACTTTTTATAGATTTTTTGTGTCGGGGGTTAACATTCTATTTTATTTTGCACTTTTTAAATTAATTGCCGAATTTAATTCTGATAGATAACTACTTAAATCACATTTCCTTAAAATATTATGATTAACTTGCGACACCCCGGCTTCGCACAAGGAGCAAACCATACCGGGTGTTAGGATAGGTTGCCTATTTTTTAAAACAACTTTAGTAGGTGGGTTCATTCATTCTGGGGTTCCACCCTTCCAGCTTCAGGTTATTGTCATCAAGTCCTCGTATTACGTCCTCTTAATCAGGAGACATGAACTGAACTAGTTAAGAAGAGTCTACATGAGCCCAAACTCGATGGTTTTACTAGCAGGCTTTTCAGGCATACATTTTATATCCATAATATAAAAAGGCAGAATTATCATCACTTAAAAAAAATCTATTTAGAATCATCTTTTATTATGCATGCAGACAGCATATAACATGCAAGCAAGCATGCAGCATGCAAGCAAGCATGCAACAAGCAAGCATGCATGCAAGCATGGTTTTTGTCACGACTCCGGCGCTGCGAGGTTCGGCGGTCCTACGCGAGCTCATCGTCGCAGGTGGTTTGTAAGCTCGTCGCCGTCTGAGGCTGGCCGGCCAGCAAGCCGAAGCTGCGGTGATGAGCGCACTCCCCCCTCGACTCGCGACTCGCCCCTTCAAGTCCGCGTAGGCGCGCCTACGCGGACTTGAATTACACTCTAGGGGTAGGGCAGACAAGAGGAGTCGGTTTTGCAGCGATTCGTTTCTGCCACGACAGTTTTGTAGCACAAAATAATAATTTTTAATCTATTTTTAATTTAATTTAGAGTTATTTTTAAGAGCAATATGCTATTCAAATAATTCATAGTATGCCAAGTGTAATTCTACCAAATAATAGTTCCGACTAAATAAAATTATCCCAAATGAAATTCTGCCATCTTCATAGTAGGTATGCCAAGTAATTCTACTAAATAATAGTTCGACTAAATAAACGTTATGCTAAACGAAAATATGCGAAATTAATATTTGGATAAGGAAATTATGCTAAACAAAATTCAAAATTCTTATAAGTATGCCATTGTAAATTCGGCCAAACAACAATTATCCTAAACCTTTTTTAATGCATTATACATAATCGATTAAATAAAAATATGTGCCAAGTGAAATTCGGAGCAATGAAATTCGGCCAGGTCAAATTACAGGACGCTTGAATTTCTTACCATTTTTTTCAAATTTTATAAATGTTGTTTTGCGCTCCGCCGGCCTCTTTGTATATTATTTTGTAAAGATTTTTATGGTAAATGGCAAAAACCTTCGTCATCTTCACAGCGCTATGTTCCGTACTTATTATTTATAAATGCCTTCATAATTATCTGACTGATCATCAAAAAAGTGCAGCTCTGGCAGTTCAGTGATGGAACTTAAAACGTTAATGATTGTACAAACCGGCACGGCACTACGACGAGACTCTCAATTGCCACAAATGATCATATCATATCCCGAGATAAAGTTATAATAAAACTACCAGAATACATGAAACAGTTAATATTATTATTATTTATAAATAGCATTAAGTTAACATAAAAAGCTATGTTGGTATAAACTTTATTCATTCTAAATTTAAAGGCACTTTCCACAATGTCTATCAATAAATCTTAAAACTTTGCCATGACTGAATACATATACATGTATATATATATATCTATATATTCCCACACGATTCAAATACATTAGAAATTTTAATCGTAAGACAGGGAAGTAAAAAACTACAGTGTATCTATAGTATTATTTTCTGTCGAGACCTATCAATCATGGCAAATATACACATTAAACCTTATTTTACTCTGGTAGTCAACTAAATTTACCCTCTTCACAAAAAAATAGTCATATACGATTTCTTTAAGAAAGAATGGTGATTGATCGGTGTTAAGTTCACCAGCTAAGATCTGATATCACAATGACCGCATAAAATGCATAGAAATGAAAATACTTAGTGGTGATATGCAACATCAACCATTTCTTTCTATCCATAATATATATATTATTATATACAATGGATCATTTTTATACATACATTCTTTACAACACTAATTAACTATACACAATATACATGTTTTATTTTCATTTATATTTCATTCAAAAACACGTAAGACAATTGTAGTGTTAATCTGTACATTGCAATGTCTATTGCACGAAATAACTAAATATTAGCTTTGGCTTATCCATTACAAACACCCTGCTGTTGGTGTCGAAAGTAACTAATAATTCTGTTCATTGTAATTATAAAGGACATTTCAATATCTTTAATCTTTAATCACAGACATAACGTGACGTGATACGTACTATTATTATAACCCAGATTCAATGTGCTAAACAATGTTCAGGAAAAATACTGGGCCAATCTTATATGTACAAAGTAGGCATAATTAAACTGAAAGTACATATAGTATAAAGATTCAAGTGAGCATATCTCTACTTTCATAGATTAATAAAACTCGAACCAGTAAATGGCACACAAGTCGAACTTGGATAAAATTGACTGCATAAAATTATTACAAAAGGATAACATTTTGGAATGGTAAATGAACCCATACCTATAAATAATTCGTATTAACATTTAGGGTTTAACAATACGATTGTTAATAGTAAAAAGATTTTACGAGCTACTACTTATATTTTTACTTGTACGCAAAACAAAACCAAACTGATGTTGTTAAAAACAATAACAGAAAATTACAAAACATACATAAACAATTCAACATTATATCAAAATAAACTATCAATACTTCATGAAACCCAATAGATCTCATATAGTAGTTAATTAACGAACTACCAGCTTTGATTTATTTAACAAGAGCCCCCTCTAATGACATTCGACCGCAGCACGGCGCGGGGGACCCGTCGCGCGGGCGCACCGCGAGCGAGTGGACGGCGCGTGCCTCCGGCGATGTGGCACACCCGGTTAGCCAGCTGGGCCTCATTCTGTCTTTTGCTGACAATACAATTCCTTCAGAGATTTGAGTTCCTCTATAAGAGCCTTATTTTGATTTTCAAGTACTGCCACTCTATTCTCTAGACATTTGATGTACTCTTTCTTCTTGCGGCGGCATTCCCTTGCTGCTTCTCGATTTTTCAATAGTCTTAACTCACGTTTACGAGTTTGATCTTCTAACATTGGACCTGTAAACATAGCACCATTTATTCGTTTCTCTAAAAAAACTCGGTGTTTTTGCCAATTGATAAAAGTCAAGGCACATATATAGTCGACACTAACCCGGGACGTAGAACTGCGCTTCCTGGTTGGCCGAGTACTGGACGATGGCGCCGCCGCTCGCCGCGCCCGACACGGCCAGCGTGTGCAGCCCTCCTTCCGTCTGGAGAGCCCCCGCTGGAATCACTAATCATACTTTCATGTAATTAAAGTGCCAAGTTTACAAGCTCAAATTATGTGTTTAAAATATTATTTTCAAACAATATTTATAAAGATTGTGCTTTGGTACCAAATGTAAAATTATATGGTAAAAATGTAATATTGTGCAAATCATATTTTTAAATAAATTTTTAATTTCTAATATTTTACTGCATGATAATCCTAAGTAAGGAATAATAATTGTATTCACTCTAGTACTAGTCAAAGTCAAAATGTTCTTTATTTATATAGGTTTCAAAGAAACACTTATAAATCGTTAAAAACAGTTAAAAGAGATATGATTCTACCACCGGTTCGGAATGTTGCATCTACCGAGAAGAATCCGGCAAGAAACTCGGTAGTTACTCTTTTCAACAACAGTATTAACAAAGTTGTAAGAATCATATTTAACTTTGAACAATGTTTCAAAATATTTACTATTTCAAGTAAACACTTCCAATTATAATGATTTTTAATAACTTTAGACAAATTACATTCCTAAAATATATATATGTGTATAGTTAATTACTCTTTGCGTAGTAAGAGTGATGGTAATTTCTTCGAAAATTCAAGAAAATAACTTTTTACGGGGTCATATCAGTGACAACGTCAAAACGTAATATAAGTGGTTACCACTTAACTAACTTAATAAGATATACCCTGTGGGTATACCTTACAATACCAAATGAAAAAAAATAACGTTTTTGTCGACGTCATCACGGTTCTTTTAGCCTTTAAATATTCTAAATGGGGTCAATCGTCATACATATTATTTCTTTATCGGAGAAGCCAAACACATCAAATTATTTGTTCAAATAAAAAAAAATTACAGTTATCATTTTAACGTGGGTAGCGCTTACGGATTTAGTTTATTTTCTCATCAAAACATATTATTAATTCTTCTATCTTTGGCGGCACTGCCACGGCTCATTATTTTCACTTAGTGTCTTCTTTTTACAAACTTAGGGGTCTGTAATTACATTTATTAAAAATGTTTAAGTATTTTTAAATTGTGACACTTTTACGTTACTTATATAATAAATCTTATTGCTTTACAAAATGAGTTAATTTAGTTACCCCTATTTCAACTCTGAGGGCATTTTTCTTCAATTTTGAATTATAAATGTAGACCTTTGAATAAACATTTAAGCAAAGTGCACAATGTATTTGTAACAATGAACAGTCGTTATACTAATGTAATGTAATCGTGTGCACATTAACTTGGTTTATTAGCTAATATTCAGTATATTTCGCAATGTTGAACAAAAGCGCGCATGCTGTCACTCGTTTCTTGGTTTTTTTCGTTCGACATGTTTCTGAAGTCATTTGGAATAAAAAAGGAAACAATCAAAAGATTCATACTGATCTTAACGTATCATATGTATATTGGCGAGTATAAACGAATTGGGTTACATGACGGGGGTTCTTAACCTCCGCGGCTCCGTTGGCAGGCGATATTTGAATGGATTGCGGATTATTTAATGACAGAAATTTAAACTATAGGCTTCAAGCGAATTAATTATAATGGTATCTCAAAAATTGACGAAGTTAAAAGCTTTTCGTGTTAGCTCGTTGTCCTCGGGCGAGTATGGTTACCGTACAGCGTGCGGCGCTTGATTAAATGAATACTAACAGGACTAAAAGACCTTGTGACAGCGCCATACAGTTTTTCGTAGGGTGTAACTTTATTTAGGGTTTTGTTCATACATATTATTTATAACATGGGATAAAAATGTTGGCAATTGATTCTGTTTTTTTCAGGTTTCGTGTATAATACTTAAAAAAGATTGTATAATAAAATGTTATTTTAAACTTTTGGCAGAAGTAGAAAAGTATTTTAATCAACAAATTCAAAAATAGCTTTGGGGCATGCGGATTGTGGCTAGTTTCTTAGCTTCACATTAAATTAATTGAAATGTTTAGTAGTATGTAAGAGCCCAAATAATTTTAAGTTAAAAGTAGAACAAAATAGTTTGTTGAAGTAAACAAAATAATCACTTGGTTGATGGACATAAAAATTTGCAGAGTATTATGGTCAGAAAATGTTGCATATATTGCTTACACAAATCTATTATTATCATAACACATTGACAAAAAGCTTTGTTTAAAGTATACTAGCAGCGCCCCGCGGTTTTACCCACATAGTTCCCGTTCCTGTAGGAATATGGGGATAAAATATAGCTTGATAAATAATCGGCACAGTAGTTTTTGAGTTTATTCATTACAAACATACACACACACAAAAATACAAATCTTTCTTCTTTATAATATTAGTATAGAATTATCTATTACGCTTAATCAGACGCGTATTAGTATATTAATACGCGTCTGATTTAGTAGATCAATATTATTAACAATGGAAGGTCGATCCCTATCAATATATTTGCAAATAAATTATAATTGATTGATACAAATTGGCCCAGATATACATGGCTATTTATTTAGTATTTACTGAGGAATAGCCCATAATAACAAATAAAAAAGTTATTGATCCTATTAAGCCATTTTATGCTTAAATTGAAAGTTCATCCAGTTCATATTATTACAAAGTATAAAAAAAGCTAAGTAAAGCAATGCCAACATTAATTGGTATTTATCATGGTGTGTGCTTATTTAACAATTACAATTTCTCCATAATTAAAAAAGGTGCATGTTAATTCTTTCGAAAATGAGTTACAGAAAGGCAAATACTCACACACATGTGTCTGAGACTATTATTTTTCGATGTAAACTTGAATCCACAGTGTTAAATATATTTTTTTGTACTGTGTTGTTATATTCCATTCAAAATAGTAAAAATATATCTAAAACATTAGTGAATACTTAAATGTTGGACTTGTATGTATGTATGTTTTTTTGTGATCATTATTGAGTAGAAAATAATGTAAATGATCTTTGTTTTAGTAAAGATTCATTAAAGTTGATGGAATAATAATAGTACAACATGTTTTCATGGCAAATTAATGATTCCTACAAAAACTTGTCTAAGTATGAAGTTGAATTGTTTATACCTATGATAGTAATTTAATTGTTTCCTGTAATAAATATTAGAAATATGCTTATTCTCTAAACAAAAGATATGTTACAACAGTGTAGTTCAAAAGTAGATATATTCCATTTTTAGGAGCGAGCATGACGTCATCAGTAATACACGCGCGACCGCCGGATTACGTCACCGCGGCGTATAATATTTAAAGTTCAGTGAATGATGACGTAATCCCTATGTCCAATGTAAAGTGACACAGCTTGCTCCATAAATAAATAACTCTCCACAGCCACATCTTTAGCTAAATACTAATATTGTGGTATTTCTACCAAGCTGATGAATTGCACATTTGTTATTATGATATTTTAACATAAGCATGTTCAAATAGCTATTATGAAGTAATATAGTGCATTTGTTGTACTGATACCATATAAGGAAATATTTTTACTGACTTATTACTACTTGAAGAAGTAGCCAAAACACCAACCAATAATGGAAATCAAAATTGAAAAAAAAAATTATAATTGACAATATTTAATATTGCAATTATTCAGTTTGACATGAATATGTATGATGGTGTTTCAGAAGCCGATGGTTATGCGCCATGTACAGACCAGGATTTTGTTATGATGTAACAGGTTAGTGACACATTTTGCACACAGAAACAAGGTAGTGTCAGCAGCAGCACATATAACTGACCTGGTGCAAATGACAAAGGAGATGCCAGCGACACTTCATTCTCGCATCCTGGTTTAGTTCCCATGCGATTTTCTGTAATGTTATCAGTTTCTTATACTTTCGCACTTATACTGTACGGTTATTTTGTGTCCAATGTTCTCTCCAATGCCCATGTTCTCCTTGTTAAGTAAATCATAATGTGTATGCTTCCAACAATATTACCTAGCAGCTATATGGGTTTACAAGTGTGTCATTCATCATTATCATGTACATTTTGTGAAGCGTTTATAGGCTGTATAAATAATTTTGTCTCAAATGCACTAGTGTATGTTTTGATTAGCTGGCTGCATTTGTTACACTTATTATGTATTCGCCCGACACTGATAAACCAACTGCAGCAAGTTAATGGTTTATTTAACATATACAATTTTCTTAAATATGGTTATGATGATATACAATATTATTACATTATATCTATTTGAATAAGCACAATCTTTATACATATTTTCTAAAATATTGAAGAGAAAATAATATTTAAATATCATATTATCCTTAAATGACAACATTTGATGTTGAATAGGACATTCAAAATTATATTATGGCAACCATTAAATAAAAAGCAACGCTGTTTTATTTTTTGCTCCAATGTAAACCAATTACAATTCCATTAAGTTAAAAAGTTTGTCTAACATTAGGTACTAAGCCCTGAAATAATTAAAATAAAAATAAAACAAACTTACCAGCAATTTCAGCTCCACCAAGATCATTCAAAATCTTCCTGTAGGATGGACGTCTCGTCAACATTTCTCGATATTTTCGCTTTGGTCCTTCATCATCACTACAACTGTCATCACTACATGACTGACCTTGAGAACTCACTAGTGTATTTGGTTCTGGTTTTATCTGAAATTTATTTGAAACAAACCCCTAAATTTTACTAAGACACTATCAACAAGTTGGCATTTATGTTCACATTGCATTAAGCATACCTGTAATGTTTGCAGAGTCCCTTGTGTAGTGTGTATCACCGAGCTAGGTTTACTCACAAGTATAACATTCCCTTTTGGTAACTGTACAGATTGTATATTAGATGCTGTTTGGATGACAGATTGTTGATTAGGTTGTATCACAGACTGTACCTGAAATTAAAATTCAATTTAAAAACATTCTAATAAGAATATGTTAAAAATACACCAATACATTGTATAATCTACCTACAGATAAGCATGTTTATTCATACGCATCAAAACATGCAACTAGTAAGAAGTACTTATCAACAAAATGTCAAATCAAAACACCTGTGCCGACGGAGCCTGAGACGGGAGCGTGAGCTGCACGATGCTGGTGACGGCGACGACGTGCGGCGCGGCGCTGGCGGCGGCGCCCGCGCTCGACAGCGGGTCGCCGGAGCCCGCTCCTCCAGATGTGCCGTTCTCCTCCACCATTCCGTCCATGCCCACTAAGGTCACCTAAAATATTCAAGGTCAACTCTCTGTGTATGCCTTGCTCGTCAGAGGCAGTCACTGCAGAAACATTCGCATCCCATCATCTTTCGATTCTGATACGAGCACTGTTGACAGGGAAATCCTAAAACGGTATCGTCGCGTAATGGTAGGGACGTTTTCTTTTTGCGTCTAACTTATTCGCAACATATTTTTCAATGTATTGAGATCTTAGATACAAAGCTGGAGGGGTTCTACATTCGCATGAATTATCCATATTTTGTAAACCCAAATGTTGGTGACCGTGACAGGTCGCAAGGTTTGTCTTCAGTACAAGCACTCACCAGTTACGTATTCCTCGTCACCGTCTATGCTGCGTCCGGAGTGGGCGAACGGGATGGTACGTAGTAGCCACGTCAACTGCGAGAAGACTCGTCACTGGCGGAGACCTATGATCTTGAATGCGTCATAACAATATGGCCGAAATTTGTTCAGACGCATGCGCGCGACCACCTTCTTCTACACACCCCACCGCTTATTTTTATTTGACAGAGGGAAGTGACATGTGTATAAAATTCCATAGACAAATTTACCCTATATATAAATAAAATGTTACTACTAGAAATGAAATGGACTTGGTTTGCTATTTCTTTGCCTTCTTTACAATTAAGTAATCTGTCATGCGACTGTCAAAATGATGTTTCATGAGGGATGTCTCGCAATCTCTTAGAATTTTTTTATGTCTTAACAGAAACATATATTAATTTAGTCGATTATCTGTAACATTATTGTATTTTAGTGCCAAAAAAAAGTTTATTCATTCATTCAAAAGGTTCTCTTGGTCGAATTAATATACCATATTTTATTCGTATTTCATGTTATTTCAATAATATAAACCTTCAAAATCATAAAATCGTCAAAACTACTTAAAAATCATAAATGCTCTAACACGACGCGATGCAACGTAAATATAATATTTTTCTTAACGCTGAATTCAGTCGATTGTTGTTCAAGCTAAAGACGCATCCCTATTTGGTATCAAAACTAAATGCCGAATTGTTTGACGTTGACGTACAAACAATACAAACAAAACAAAGATTTGGAAAAAATAAATTACACTGTGATATAATCTAAAATATGACTTCCAAAGGTGCCTTTGAAAATCAATATGAAGACTATACTCCTGAAATCGCCAATCATATACTTAATGATTCCAAAAATGGGGTGTGTTATCATAAATATTCAATTTTGAAACTTTGTGTCCTATTTGTGACTTTGCTGGCGTAATTATATTATACATTATACTTCCTTAATTCAAATAAAATAATGATATAGTAACTAGTAATAAAAGAAGGACTCCACGCTGTCATACTATAGGGTGAAGCCACGTTTATGGATGTGTGAGTGAGATACTTATGGATACCAGATATCAGATATCTGTCATTTGGAGCACCTATTATGTCAATGTGTGGCGTAAGTTGCGTGTCAAGGTGGAGCACCTGAGGAGCTTCAATGTCTAGTTAGTGGCGCGGAGTCCTTCTTTTTTTACTAGTCTGTGATAGTAATATAGGAATGTTTTTTCCACAGGTATCCGAAAAATTTCAATTAAAATTAAAGAATTTTAGGTCTGTTAAATTACACACATTACTTACTAAAATGGATAGAGATATATACTATGATGGAACCATTTACACTGGATCTGCTGGTTTGGCCTTATATTACTTTATGTGTGCTTGGGCAAAAAATGAAATTGATGACAAAAATGACATGCTAAAGGTTAGTTTATATTGTTGTACCATCAGATTAGAGAACAAAAGTCAGATAGACCCGTCACAGGCACAAGAATGCGGCCGGCAAAGCAAATACAAAATCGAAAGCAAATACAAACTCAAGACAGTTTGAAACAAAGCGTTGCGTTGACAGTATGTCACATCTGTGTTTTAAATTAATTCTTAAAAATGCCGTCTTGTGTGTTTAAACATTGCAAAAATTCCCAAGAACTTAAACGAGAAATCGGAGTAGGTACCGTTTCATCGTTAAGTAATAATTATCTAAATATTTTGATATTATATTTCCTTGTTATTTGTTTCTCATTACTTGAATCACAAAACTTCAATGAAATTTGGGTAGTGTTGTTAAGTTACATTGAAATATTTTCCTTGAAGTAAGTTAATATGCAAATACTCGTAATCTACACTATTATTATAAAGATAAAAGATTATTTGTATGTATGTAATGAATAAACTACTAGATATATATTTTATCCCCTTATACACACAAATGGGAACTACACGGGTAAAACCGCGGGGTGTTGCTAGTATGAGTCTCATGTATAGATGCCAAAAGGCAATATTTCAAGAAAATGGTACAAAATAAAGGCTGCTAAGATTGCCTTTTTTGTATGTCGATTATAATTACGAAGTTTTATATTTCAAAAAAATAATTTTAGATGTTTATTTTAATGTAAGATATAAATAATTAAATACATGTTACAATACCAACCAATGTTATATTACTAACTAAACTTCACACCACTTCCATAGCGGGGTAGGCAGAGAGAACCAACCTATATTACTCAAGCATTAAACACACAAAACAATGGGACTTTTTTTCACTACCCTGGCAAACTTACACGCACACTAGGATACAATGTTCCTACAGTGTGTCACGCACTCATAGCTTAATTCTTGCCTCACATTTTTGTTCCGAGCGGTCCATCTGCCTTTTGTTCTCTAATCCGAGGTTGTACCTATAAATAATAATTTTATTACCACAATAACTATATTCCATGCATTTAGCATGGTGTCTATGACACATGTCAATATGACCTGACTAAAGAAAGAACATTCAATCAGGATGTATCATTATAGATTCTCAGAACACAAATTTGGGTATTATTTTTAAACATATTTTAAATAAAATTTATACACAACTAATGAAAATGTTTCTTTTTAATTACAAAGTTAGTATGGTTAATAGTACACTGGCGAGCAAAAGTATGGAATCACTTACTTGCAATTGATTCCGTGCGATCTTGAGTCCTAAATAACTAATTAAAAATAATAAAAATAGCACCATTTTAAGGCTTCAACTGTTACCTTTAAATTGATACCAATTTCATTTAAATCACTGGTGTGATTTTAATAAATTTGGTACCAATTTCATTTAAATCACTGGTGTGATTTTAATAAATTTGGTATCAATTTAAAGTTAACAGTTGAACTTTAAATTGATAACTTTGTTAACTTAAAATGGTGCCATTTTTATTATTCTTAATTGGTTATTTAGTACTCAGGATCGCGCGGAATCAATTGTAAGTATGTGATTCCATACTTTTGCTGGCAATTGTAGTTTATAAACATACCAAAGTGTACCAAAAACATGGTTTTGGAAGTCAGGCAAGAGAGTTTCTTAGTCACCTACGAGCATATCTCAAAAGAAGATAACAAATTAGTTTTAAAATGTTCAAGTTTTATTTAAAACTAACTATTTAACAATCAAATTACTAAACACTTAAGTACTTTATTTTTCAAGTGTCGACAATCTATTATAGCAATATATTTACATCACTAAACTGGTTGCTGATGTGACATTTATTGCATTGTTAATTTATTTAAGTAGTGGTAAAATTATTGTAGTGGATTAAATTCATCTGATTCATGACAGTCACTAATAATATTAATACTTTAGTCATTGCATGTTATGTAACATCTGCAAACAGAAATAGAAAAATATAATTTAATACAATGCATGGACTATAATAACCCATTTATTTTTATTTCAATATTTCTTAGACAGCCTTGGAGTACATCAACATTGACACATTAAAAGGTCGCAGAATAAGCTTTCTATGTGGAGATGCCGGGCCCCTAGCTTTGGCTACAGTTATATCATATAAGCTAGGCACTAAACGTCCAGACAATCTGCCAGACTACAAAACCTTAGCACAGAGGTATAGTTATTTATTGCTAGATTGAATTAAAATGGTAATTAAAGTGATCATGATTAGAGCATTGTTATGGTACCTGGAACTTTGAGAATAAAATATATTATATTTGGTTGTGCAACATTTTAGTTATGCTTGTAAATTTTCTGGCCTTATAAGCTTTTATAAGCGGATAAATTAATAAATATAATATGTATATAATATTGCAGATTGATGTCTCTCGCATCATTATTAGAAGACTCTCCTGATGAACTACTTTATGGAAAATCTGGCTATCTTTATTCTTTACTATTTGTCAACAAATATGTTAGTGGAAAGGAAACTATTCCTGCCAGTCATATTGAAAGGGTATGAAATTACTTTTAAGTAAATACACTCGGCGTCAAAAAAATCGCACCTCTAAGAAAATCACTTTCAAATGTTATTAACTCTTGATAATGCACATGCAGTTGCATTAATTATGATTTTATTTAAAAAGTTACTTAATTAACTTAATAAAAACCTTACTTTTCATTATCAAATAGAACCTAATGCAACAAATAAAGTTCACAAAAATTCGATGCAAATTTTGCTACCCAGGAGAGTCGCTAGTTGCGCTTCTTTTGTGGGTATAAAAGGGTCAACACGGGGTCAATGTGGGGCATTCGCTATTCAACCGTTGAAGAGGACACACGCACAGATTATACTGAAAAAAAAACCACCTGGTAAATGGATACCACAGCTGATGAGGCCGTTCAAGTGGTTGCACTACTGCAATCAGGGATGCGGCAGTGCGAAGTCGCCCGGAAACTGAATCTGAGCCGTTTTTCGGTTCGAAGAGTGTACCAGCGCTTTTTAGAGACCGGTGGCTATATCCGGAGACATGGGTCCGGTAGACGTCGCTGCACTTCGGAAAGAGACGACCGGTTCGTTGTGTCGTACTCTTTGAGAAATCGCTTCTCAAACGCTGTTCAATTGCAACAGCAGCTCCAGGCAGTTCGCAGACGCACCGTGAGCGTCTCTACGGTTAGAAGAAGACTGAAAGAGAAGAAAATAGCAGCCCACAGAGCGGCTGCAGGTCCAAAATTTACTGCAGCGCACCAGCGAGCCCGCAGTTTGCTCGTGACCACGTCGGTTGGACCCTCGAGCAGTGGGGAGCTGTTCTCTTCTCAGACGAGACGCGAGTGTGTCTTTTCTGCAACGACCGACGGAGAAGAGTATACCGGAGGCAGGGTGAACGTTTCGCCCAAGCCTGCATCCAGGAGACGGTGGAATATGGAGGCGGATCCTGCATGTTCTGGGGCGGTATGTCGGCTTCCGGCAAAACCGACCTTGTCTGCGTCTCCCGGACTGGAGGTGCTCGCGGGCAAGGGTCACTGACTGCTCGCCGCTGTCACAGAGATCCTGGAAGTGCATGTGGTCCGCTTTGCCGAATCTTTTGGCGAGGGGTTCACATTAATGCACGACAATGCTCGCGCTCACACTGCAGCCATCGTGAGCGACTTCCTGCGGAGGTCCCAAATTTCTGTGATGTAGTGGCCAGCGAGAAGTCCGGATCTGAATCCGATAGAGCACCTCTGGGACCATCTTAAAGTAGGTTCGGTCTCGGGATCCGGCTCCTTTGACTCTACAGGAACTTCAAGACGCGGCGATTGAAGAATGGGGTCTTATCCCTCAAGAAGAGCTCCTGAAGTTGGTGAGGTCCATGAGAGACCGTATGGAAGCCGTCATCAGGGCAAGGGACATCTAATAGAACACTAGATTTTAAGTTAACTTTAAGACACTTTTGTACATTTCGTTTTGTAAATTATTGATTGTTAATTAGGACGTAATTAAGGATTTTTATGATTTTTTTAAATTTTAATAACCAAAAGATTAAATTTAATTGTTCTTTGAGACTCCTTTTTGTTACTAATGATATCCAACACTATCCTCTAAATAAGGTGTAGAAATTTTTAAATAAGATTTTTAAAAAGGTGCGATTTTTTTGACGCCGAGTGTAGGTATTTTTTTTTTACTTCCATAATTCTGCAATCTGCCCTGTGGCATTTAGCTTGTGGTTAAAAGATTAATATTTGGAATGGATGGTATACGCGCAGTGGCGTATCCATATATGAGTAAGTAGTAGTCTTTTGGGATCCTGTTTTTCTATAAGAGGGTCTTGGGGTGCTTTCCTTTTTAAATGAGTAAAGGTGCCAGAAGAGTTCAGCAGGTCGCACAGCAAGCTTATTGGGCGGTCTCTTTTTACGACGACAGTAAGACTCCAGCTTTTTTTTATTTTTGTTTGACACTGTAGGAATCTCTAAATCTCGGTGCAGTTGAGCGTTAGTAAAGACCATGGAGCGTTCGTTATCATGCGGAGTGTTTTTGACTGGAAGTATTGTATAATGGCCTGGTTTGAGTTTGCCGCGATGCCGTAAAGTTCCCCTTCATATTACCAAATTGGTTTGTGGAAAGATTTGTACAGCAGTACTTTATTGTCTAGCGAGAGGATGGATTTCTGCGCCAAGAGCCAGAAGAGCTTGCGGACATGTACACTTAGGGCTTTTCGTTTTGTAAATATGTGCTTCTTCCAAGCATGGCGTGTATCTAAGTGTATTCCCAAGTAGCACACGTCTTCAGACTTTGTGATTCCATTAAGTTCAACAACAGTGGGCCACGTGTCGTGCCTAAGAGTAAATGTTACTTGCACCGACTTAGATTCGTTGGCTTTAATTCACTAGTTTTTCAGCCAGACTGAGAGTGCGTTTAAGTTATTCTGTAGCATGTCTGAAGCGGTGACTGGATTTTTGTGGCTTGCAATGAGAGTAGTATAATCAGCGAACGTACCAACTGGATCATCCTCAGTTGTTGGTAGGTCGAAGGTACATAAAAGATATATAAGACAGGGCCCAACACGCTGCCCTGGGGGACACCGCCTCTATTTCATGAAGGCTCGTAGTGTCTTCTCTGCGCTTTACGTAGAAGTGCCGTCCTTGAAGATAAGATTTTATCATGAGGTGGTATTTCATAGGTAGAGCTTGCCGGATCTTGTAGAGAAGACCTTCGTGCCACAGTGAAAACCAATGGTTCCATGAGCTACGCGAAATCCAAACTGATGAGTCGGAATTATATCAGATTTAGCGAGTTCTTTATCTTGATCATTTCCATGAGCATTTCCATGATCTTGGAGGCCACAGAAAGTAGACTTATAGGGCGCTATTTCAGCCACTTTTCATTGTGCAGGCACGAATTCTCGTCGTAGAATAGCATTGTTGATCGATATGTTAATAATTGAAATGAATTTAATAAATGCATAATTTTAGGTCATTCAAAGTATACTAAAATCTGGCAAACAATTTGCTACACAAATTAAATCAGATAGTCCACTCTTATGGCAATGGCATGACAAAATATACTTTGGAGCTGCGCATGGAATGGCTGGGATTTTGTACATGCTGTTACAGGTTGGTATCTTTGTATTTGAATCTATATACAGGGTGGTCCAAAAGGTAACGTTCAAAAATTTTTTTTGGATTCCTGACATCTGTGGGTACCTGGTAATACCCCATGTATGTTCCGCGATTTTTTGTAGTTTTCGAGTAAGTAATGATTTTTTTTTTTCATTTTTGAGATCTTTCGGCTGAACCGACATTTTTTTTTGCAAATTCTGAATATTTTTTAAAATTTTTGTTTTTGTACCATAGTCCTTATGAGTTGTACTTCAACACATAAAATAATCAGCTTCTTACCATTAACGTAAATCATAAAAATTTTGATCGAAAGTAAATAATTTAGGTTAGAGTGAGTCAGAGTTCAATTATTAACTTTAAATTAAAAATTAAAAAAAAAAATCATGAGAGTAATTTTAAAATCTTCGCAAGACCCTAAGCTTTAATTACAATACGAGAAAAGTGGTGCTTAATAGGCCTTTATTAGCCGAAATCTGCCTTCAAATGTACAAAGGTGAAAATGTCCTAAATTGTATTATTGGTAATAGCGGTATTATTGATCTTATTTATTTTGATTATTTCAAGGATAATAAATAAAACAATTACAAATTTTATAAGTAAATTTATTTCACAGTAAGTTTTCAAAATGTCTTCCTCCCGCTTCAATACATAGCCTACAACGTCTTAAAAAATTTTGCTTCAATCTTCTGAAGGCGCTTGTATTTTCTCTGATTTTCATTTCTGCTTGTCTTAATTTTTGTCGTAACTCTGCTTCGGTGGTCGTTTCTTGTGCATAAACCATCTCTTTGTAATAATCCCAGAGAAAAAAGTCTATGGGGTTTAAATCAGGGGAACGTGCAGGCCAATGAATCGGTCCGCCACGCCCAAACCACCTTCTTGGGAATGTTCGATTAAGGTGCTCCCTTACCACTCTTGCATAGTGGCAAGGA
Organism: Glyphodes perspectalis; assembly: GCA_951394215.1. Taxonomy (NCBI): domain Eukaryota; kingdom Metazoa; phylum Arthropoda; class Insecta; order Lepidoptera; family Crambidae; genus Glyphodes; species Glyphodes perspectalis. The sequence continues at coordinate 9,086,804 of OX596203.1, forward strand.
GCACCATCATTTTGAAAAATCATGTATCTTCTTGTTAGTAAGTTCACATCCTCCAATAAGTCATTTATGTTATTTTCTAGAAAGGCTAAATATTGGGCTCCGTTTAACCTGGCAGGCAATTCAAAAGGCCCTATAAGTTTCCCGTTGACAATTCCCGACCACAAATTATTGCTGAATCTTGTTTGAAAATTTGATGCCCTTACCATGTGTGGGTTTTCAACGGCCCAACTGTGTTAATTATGAATGTTGAAAACCCCGGTTCTTTCAAATCTTGATTCGTCTGTCCATAGGATTTTATCAAAATAATCAGGATTCTGTGTAGTATTTTCTAACATTGTTTGGAAGAAAGTTAGTCGTTTTGCATAATCTGCAGGTTGCAATTGTTGCACACGTTGAATATGGAACGCGTGGTATCCCTCTCGAAAAACAAAAAAAGGAAATTGTAATGAGAGGCCTCGCAGAAAGTCTTTTCAGTTTTACCAAACAGTGGATTTTGCCCGTCACAAGTAACAATAAAATTAACCAATCACTCGCCGTTCATCCGGCATGCAACACGCATGTAATACGGTGGCGTAATTGGGAGTTTTAATGAAATTAACTCACCTGACTTCAGTATCCTTATAACTGAGGTTCGTGGTACCCCAGTCCTTCTCGTTATTGCTCTGGTACTAGTAGATGGATCTCTTTGAACTTGTTCCAAGACTTCATCCCTGACATCTGGATCCTCTGACTCTGGGCACTCCTTCCTGAGATGAACCACGTCCAGGAACTCGGCCGGCCATCAACGTATTGTGTGTATTTATGAACACTCTATGATCTGGGTAATGCTCCCGCTCTTCTCCTCGCTGATCTAGTCGCTCACGATAAAGCCTTGCCGCTAAACGACCATTTCCTTGGGCAACTCCGTAAAAATAATGCATCTCTGCGTATTCACTCAGAGAATAGCTCATGTTGCAGTACAACTGTCCAAATCACAAGGTAATCAAAGTCCGAAATATAAGCATAGGTCAATCAGGCACAAGATAATCAAAGTCCGAAACAGTAGCACAGGTCAATCAGTCACAGGGAGAATCAGAGTCCAGTCAGCGAGCGAGAGTTGTAGAGTATCAGGAAGTATCGATAACGAAAGCAGGAGCAGTAGTAACACGAGCGAAAGCTGTAAACAACTGAGGAATCAATCAGGAATGTGACGTGTTAGTGCCTCGGTAATTCCCGACGGACAGAGCAAGACGACTGAGGAGAGAGAGAGAGTGAGAGGCCGCGCTACAGACGACGCAGTATCGCTCCTCCTTCCTTTGTTCTGCGCAGCCGACGTTCTTTGTGATTCGGGCGTCTGCCAGTATTATTATTATTTATTACCTGGTAAAGTTAAACCGGTTGGAAATAAAGTCAATTGTTTGTTAGTGACCGATTTGTGCTAGGTACTGCTAACATTGAAGTGATGTCATACCTACCTTAAACTTTTAATTTTGCCTTCTAAATTTATTAATTTCACAGAATGGTAATTATAACATACTGTCGCAAACATAATTAACTTAAGAAATTAACAATAGGTGCTTTTAAAATAATTGATTAATTTAGGATATTTCCACCTATGTACGTTTGAAGGGAGATTTCAGCTAAAAAAAGCCTATCAAGCACTACTTTTTCCGTATTATAATTAAAGCTTAGGGTCTTGCGAAGATTTAAAAAATTACTAAGAAGTCATTAAACTTTTTTATTTATTTTTAATTTAAAGTTTTGAATTAAACTCTTGACTCACTCTAACCTAAATTATTTACTTTCGATCAACATTTTTATGATTTACATTAATGGTAAGAAGCTGATTATTTTATGTGTTGAAGTACAACTCATAAGGACTATGGTACAAAAACAAAAATTAAAAAAAACATGTAGAATTTGCAAAAAAAAAATGTCGGTTCAGCCGAAAGCTCAGCTCAAAAATGAAAAAAAAATCATTAGAGTATGATTTTTTTTTCATTTTTGAGCTGAGCTTTCGGCTGAACCGACATTTTTTTTTTGCAAATTCTACATGTTTTTTTTAATTTTTACTACAAAAAATCTACTAACTACAAAAAATCGCGGAACATACATGGGGTATTTCCAGGTACCCACAGATGTTAGGAATCCAAAAAAAATTATGGACGTCATCTTTTGGACCACCCTGTATACTTATAGGTAAATACACTACTAATGCGGGCGTAGTTCTCATCAAACATATATATTTGTTGCTTGGGAGAACAAGCAGGACGCTTTTGGAGTTTTCTGCGATCTGTCTAAAGCTTTTAATTACGTTAATCACCAGACGCTGCTGATGAAGTTACGGCGTTACGGTGTTACGGGTAGCTCACTTGTTCTACTTCGATCATATTTATCTGTCAGGATTCAAAGTGTTAATATCAATGGAACTGACTCTTCTGGTGCTCCTCTATCCATGGGGGTTCCATAGGGTTCAATATTGAGGCCTTTGCTTTTTTTTAATTTATATAAATGATCTTCCATACTATACAAAAAATCTGTGATTTTCAAAGTTGACAGAAAGCACTATAATGTTGACGTAAATAATGCTCTTTCTCACGTACTACATTGATTGATTAATAACCTTCTTTTAAATGCTAGTAAAACTAAATGTGTTTAGTTCACAATGCCTAATGTTAAGCAATCTAATATTAGTTTAAACACGGGTGATAAACCTATTCAGCACACCAACCCACCTGATAATTGAAATCCTTGACAAGGTAATCGGAGCTGTTCCACACGCCGTCCTTCACGTCCCGGTACTCGATCTTGTAGCCCTGGATGCGCGCGCCGCCGTCTAATAGTTCACTCAACAGTATTTCTGGGCATCATCATTGATTCTAAACTGTAATGGGGCCCTCATATTGCCCTAGCGGAAAGACTTAGTTCTGCAGCATATGCCGTAACAAAAAATACGGCAATTGACTGATGTTGGAACGGCAAGATCGGTTTATTTTGGATAGGATACTGTGGATACTTACTTACACAGCGTAATGTCGTACGGCCTTCCCATGTGGGGGTCTGCTGCTGACATACAAAATATCTTTGTATTACAGAAGCGGGCTATCCACGCCACATACGGCCTTAAACCACGGGATTCGTTTAGGGCGGTATTTAGAGAAGCCAATATAATAACCGTAGGATCCCAATACATCTTTGTTTGTATGATGTATGTACGCAAGACCTTTAATTTCTTTTTCAAAAAATCTGACCATAGTTTGAATACCAGGAATAAACACAGGCTTGTCGTTCCACATCTTAGACTTAATAAAATCAGTATTTTTTTATAGGGCTAAGCATTAAGTTTTTTAATAAGTTACCAGATAATGTAATTCAAATGCCCGTTCATACATTCAAATCACATAGGTATGAAAACATATCTCATAAAAAGGACTACTATAGAATTGATGATTTTTTAAATGATAAAATTCAAAATATCTTTATTTATATGGGCTTCAAGAAAGCACTTATAAATAGTCAATATACATAAAAAAAAGGATAAGAACTAATACTACCACCGGTTCGGAAGGTAGACTCTATCGAGAAGAATCCGGCAAGAAACTCGATAGTTACTCTTTTAAAAGCCAAATTTTACAAATTTGTAAACTTAATTATTATATACTTAGACTATGTAGATATCACTGCAGGTGAACACTTCATTATGAAGTTAACCATGAATCCTTGTCATTGAGGTAATCTTGTATCTTGTAATAACCCTTACTCATTAAAAATGATTTAATATATAATTTGAACTTATGTAGGGGTAATGTTATAATACTTTGTGGTAGTTTATTAAACATTTTAATACTTAGACCAATAAATGAATTACCACTCTTTTGGAGTCTATGAATAGGAACAGCAATTTTGTGTTTATTTCTAGTATTAAAACTATGAGAGTTTGACTTTTTAGGAAATGCTTTAATATTTTTGAATATATACATTATACAATCCAGAATAAATCGTGATGCTATTGTTAAAATATTTATTTCTCTAAACTTTTCTCTAAGCAAGTCACGTGGACTGAGGCCGTATATGGCTCTGACTGCCCTTTTCTGCAATACAAAAATAGTTTGTATATTGGCCGCAGATCCCCACAGCAGCAGACTGTATGACATAACGCTATGAAAGTTACTAAAGTTCACCAATCTTGCTGTTTCTACGTCAGTTAATTGCCTTACTTTTCTAACTGCAAATGCAGCTGAACTAAGTCTTCCTGCCAGAGCCGCAATATGGGGACCCCATTGCAATTTAGCATCAATAGAAATTCCTAAAAATACAGTGGATTGAACTAAATCTATTGCTTCATTATTCATAATAATCCGCGTATTGACTTGCCTTGTGTTTGGCATTGAGAACTTAACACATTTCGTTTTTTTTTGCGTTAAGCAGCAAGTTATTAGTAGTAAACCAATATAGGACTTGTGAGAGAGCGTTATTTACGTCGTCAAGAGATTCATTATGTCTATCAATTTTAAAAATTAGTGAGGTATCATCAGCAAATAATACTATCTCACACAAGTCCTTTGTAAAATATGGTAGATCATTTATATATAGAAGGAAGAGCAAAGGTCCCAATATTGAGCCCTGGGAAACTCCCATCGATAATGGGGCACCAGAAGAGTTAGTTCCATTAATACTTACTATTTGGAGCCTATCAGTTAAGTACGACTTTAGCAGACTAAGTGAGTTACCAGAAACACCATAGTGGCGTAGCTTCATTAGTAAGGTTTGATGGTCGACGCAATCGAACGCTTTCGACAAGTCACAGAATATTCCAATAGCATCCTGTTTGCCTTCCCAAGCTTCAAAAACATGTTTTAGAAGCGCTACTCCTGCGTCAGTAGTGGACTTCCCCTTGGTAAATCCATATTGATTAGTATGTAGTAAATTGTGGACTCTAAGGTGACATATTATTTGATTAAATATAATATTTTCAAAGATTTTACTAGGAAAGATTTTAGATAGGAATTTACAATATGCTGTCTAATTCTTGCATGGTCTACTCTACTATTGTAATGTATTACATTAATTGTATTTGAATTATATAAATTACTAGAAGTAGATATTAAGTAGAATTGTTATTGTATACAAGGCTATTTAAAAGAGTAACTACAGATTTTCTTGCCGTTCTTATGGAGCAACATTTTTAAAATTCTGGGCAACACCCTGATAGTAAATGTTACCAGATTAAGTAGCAGTATGGATGTACCTTAACATAAAAATTAATTTAATTCTTAATTTGATATAAATATAAATATACAAATGTTTCAGGCTCGCCAGTATATTAATGTCATTGAAATTCGTAGCTTCGTCAAACCAGCTTTGGACTGGCTGCTAAACCATCGCTACCCCAGTGGCAACTTTCCATCTTCCCTGGGTAGCAGCTCCAAAGACAGACTGGTACAGTGGTGTCATGGAGCACCAGGATTTGTACCTCTATGTATTCTGGCTTATCAGGTATTAACTGTCTATAGAAACCAAGACAAAATAGGACACACACCAAATCTAACTAGACTAAAACAACTAATGTTAATATTTTTAGGTTTTTGAAGAAGATAAATATATGAAAATTGCATTGCAATGCGGCGATGTAATATGGCAAAGGGGATTATGTACTAAAGGATATAGCCTTTGCCATGGTGTCAGCGGAAATGCATATGCATTTCTACAATTGTACCAAGCAACAAAAGTAAGTATTGTAAATTTGCACTACTGATTAACAGGAAAATTACATATCTATATTGTATCTGTTTTGTATCCAGAAACCAATTCACCTATATCGTGCTTGCTGCTTCACCGAGTGGTGTGCAGTGGAGCGCCCCGGGACAGAGTTGCATCACCCCGATCGACCAGCGTCGTTATATGAGGGCTTGGTTGGGCGCCTTTATTTGGCTGAAGACATCACTAGAGTTTTGGACGCTCGATTCCCAGCTTTATGCTTGTAAATAATGTAATGGTTGTTTTTCCAAGATAAGGTAAGGTTCCGTGTGCCAAGGTACCTGCTAGTCTACTTATCAATAATATTGTATTGCCCCCATATATTGGTACTGGTTGACAAACGTGATTTATGTACCTACTGCTAATTTCTATTTACATAACATTAACGTTCCGTAATTCTTATTAGGCTGCAGCCTACATTAGATTAGAACGGGGCTTGAAGGCACTTGACTTTCCACTACCATTCGTGAAATCCCTAAGGCGCATTTGGTTGCTAGATCCATCTTTTTGATATAAATATAATATTCTTTACGATTTTAGAATCTTTATGACAGATATGTCTCCAAAAGTGAATTATGTGGCAACGCTAGTGGTCAATAATACGTTTTTTTTGCCTATTTTTTCAGTCTCTCATTAACATAGATTTAATTTGATTGAGTGTCATTGGTTTTTTTTTGTTTTAATTGATTCATGGGTCAAGCTGCATTTATATATCTCACCTGAGAATAGAGAAAAGTTTCTTTTTTTATATTACAAGTACTATGTTCATGTTCTATATTTAAAATTATAACTGTTTTAGTTTGTAAAAAATATTTATTACAATAATTAAATTATTACACTTATTTTTTTAATATTCATAATCGATAATATCACCCAATAAAAATTAATACAATTATACAATACACACTGATTTACAGCTCAATGCTTCGTCAGACATTGTGCCGCATGTTAGGTTAAGGCATTTCAGAAAACATCAACATTTTAAAATACATAAAGTCTAATTAATGCAGTAAGAATTTTAATTGGTGGCATTCGCTGCGCATGGCCGAACACCGACAAATTAATAATGAGATGATACATGCTTTAAAAACAAATTATCGCATAAAGATGACAAACAGTAAATATAATTTATACAACAGATTTCATAATAATAGTTACCTACCTAAGATACGTTTAGCAAAATCTGCTTTGCTACTGTTGTTGTTGACCTTGCAAGGAGAACAAGCCCTTAAGGTATTTCTTATTCTAACATACTTTACATTCATGTTTATGTTAGATATGGACCAAATAATGGGCATGCAAAATCGATTCAAGTAACACTTCAACCAGGATCGTCCAATTACATTCCGTTACTTAGCGGTAAAAACTACATATCTGCGGACTTCAACCACTATTCGGCTGTAAAAAGGCCGATTAGTCGACCTGGCTGGCTAGTCATTAGTTTCCGCCGTATTGGTTTTAACATAATTATACAAAATTTAATAAAAAAAAAACAAATAAATAAATCTCTTAAAAAGATAAATTTTCGTATCAAATGCGTTATTTATAATTTACGAAAAATTAAGAAGAGCTCGACTCCACTCTTCGTAGCTTTACTGTTAAATCTTGATTGTTTGTCGAGGCCCTCAATCCTCCATTTTAATTTTGTTTTCACGTAGTAAGTAAAATATAGGCTGTCAATAAAATAAATGTTTATTAAATTTAAATTAATTTTAATTTTGGTTTAGGAATCGAAGGGCCATTAGAATGTAAAAAATACAAACTTAACGATAATTAACACAAATTTCGTTTCACATTACAATAATAAGTATTATGTTACTTGGATCACTTTTGCAAGATCAAGTTATTTACTATTGTACTGATGAGTAGAATTAGAATTAGCACTAACAATTTGTAAATAAAAGTCTTAGAAGAAATACCTACTTTCAACTTTAACATTGTGGTATAAAATTACATCATTAGCAGTCACAGTAATGGGATCGGAATTTGAGGGAAATATATCACAGGGTATTATGGGAGATGATGCCTAGCTAGTAGAGGCTAATCAATTCAATTTCAATGTAGCGTTACAAAGCGTTACAATGTGTACAAATTGTTAGCACTACAACGGAATACACATAATATCCTTAGATATTATAATGTATTTTATTATATATGCAAAAATACGATGTCACAATGATAGACCGGAACGTTACCTTACTATTGTATGCTACATGATTAATTTGAAAACAAGTCGATTACTAAGAAATCTAAAAATGTATGAAACCAAGTTTGACAAACACGAGAACAACATTTGGAAATTAATTAATGTCAACTGAAGAATGTAAATAGGGTGTCCACATTCTTTAAAGTCAGAGGAGCTCAGGTAGGTGGTCCGAGAAAATCAGGAAATTTTGCAAAAATTTACGTGACTCTTAGATCACCATTCCCGTCCCTCCGCTCGAGATTGCGTAGGGCGCCTCCCCTAGTTTGTCAAGGAATTTTCAAATATTGGCAGGGTAAAGTCTGGAATTCTCTTAAGACAGAAGCTTTGAACACCCTGGTAAACTAAACAAGTAATTCTACTAAATAAAAATATTGACAACTTAATATATGTAATTTGAACTAATTAAATGAGAATAAAATCAACGCGGAAAATTAATTCCACTTTCTGAACCAGTTGGCCAGATTTGAATATTAATCACAAGAATTATGCTTACCTGTTAGCAATTTTTGGCATACCTACCGGTTAGTGAATTACCTAGTTGGAAATCCCAAGAAGTTTTGTGTCGATTTTAACTGTTAAACTTTCACTGTACAAAAAAGGTCTGTCTAAATAGGTATGTCTAACGACAAGACAAGGGTCTTGGCACAAACGTTTTGAAAGAAAAATTTGTATGTGCCGAAAATATGGTTAATGGAGCCATTAAAATATATATTTAAGTAAAAGTGGAAGACATGCGTTTTCATTTAATTTATTCTAATCTACTATCCATACTCAAGCTTATTGGAAGTAGGGCGGGTTATCAAAAGTGCATACTAAGTTCGGGAAGGTAGTGAAAAGGAATGTAAAGAAGTTACTCTTATCAATAGACAATGATGACATCGCCCAGGCTTTGCAGTTAAACCGGTGAAGAGTTAGGATAAGGTCTATGATCAGATTTAGAGTAGATATATTGAATTGTATGTAATTGTAGAATATTTAATTTAGTTTATTATTCATCGGTTTGGTTAATTGAAAGTTACATATTAACAGCAGCGGTGAAGATGAGACCCTGGCAATATATTATTATTAGTAATAGTTAAATTGAAGGGCACATTCGAACTCTTATTTATAATTGTTTTCAATAAGAATATAAAAGAATTAACTC